>VXAK01009102.1:76780-146004 GCA_013399435.1 Arenaria interpres
TCCTTCTCTGGAGACATTCCAAACCTGCCTGGACAAGATCCTGTGCAACCTGCTCTAGGTAGACCCACTCCGGTGTGGGGGTTGGACTAGATGATCTCCAGAGGTCCCTTCCAACCCCATATGATTCTATGAAACAGATGTGTCTTAAACCTTCCTCACTTCCCTGCAAAAGGGAATATTTGACTTTCAGTAACAAGACGTAGCAGCAAGAAAGATGAGAGCTCTAGCAGTAGTTTAGCAGAGAGGACCACACCTCACAGCAGCCTCTGCGCTGGCAGATAACGAAGATGCCCATCTTAATGAAGCTGGCAAACTTCTGTGTCACGACGCTCCACGCCTCTGCGCACAACTGCGGCTTGTGGGACAGCGGGTCGCTACTGGGGATGTTGCCTGAGCTATGGCTGCTGAAATTTTGTGTACTTCCAGTGGTTTCCCTGCGTTTCTTCTCCTTGTGGTGAGCTAATTAATAATTTGCGTTAGATTAGTTATGGTGAGGGAGCTTATGGAGAAGTGAATTAATACTTCGTTTATATTAAAGAACAACATGATTGATGTGCTAATTACATGGATACTTGTTCTCAATATTCTGCTTTATTATATACAAATATGAAGGCCAGCTGCACTAGCAAGCTCTTGTAATATATATATGCGCACACGATAACAAGGGCAAGATATATTATTTTTCAGGTTCATAAAATGTGCTTTTTTTCGCTGTGCACAACTTGGACAAGAACTTGGGATATCTTCTCAGTGGGTATGAGGGAGTTGGCTCTTAAGTGCATGGTTCTGTGTTGGTATCAACTGCTCCTCTGTGCAAGTGATATAATTACACAGGGCAGTAGTTAAGTTTAAGGATGTAATTAATCCTTCTGACACCAAAATAAATTGCTCTAGTTTGTTGTTCAGCTCCGCTTTGAGGAGCTAATTGTGTGCATAAAGTTATGCATGTAACTTAAGTGTTTGACTTCATTACAATCGGAACTTAAAGCGCAGCATAGGCTCATATTTTAAAACATCACAGTGACACTCCATTTCTGTATCCCCCTCAATTAGCCTTGTTCTTCCAAATTTGCTCTTATTTGGAACACTTGCATGGGTACAAATTTGTATTCAGCTCATTATATGTGCAGGAATAGGTCTTAAACAGAACATTATAAAGCTCTGCTGTTACATACCCATGTACACGCATAACATCTGATCTATTTATTAGTTTTAAAAGAGATTTTAGGTGTGGTTTAACGGACTGACATATTTTTGGTACAGCTACCCTCTTCATTTCCTTGTAAAGCTTTAATGGCCAGAGTACATTTATTTGTACAAGTTTGCAGGGGTAAAATAAACTAGACCAGATATATTTCAGAAGCCTTAAAAACAGTTTAAAGTAGATGTTTCTATAAATCCTGATTTTACTACTGTAAGTGCAGTTGTTTTATAGAATAGGATGTAGGGTGTCGTTTCCTTTTGCACTGCTGCTCAGTACGCGCATCTGAGCGGTGGCATTTCGAGGGAGGATCAAGCACATTAAGCAACTGTTTGCACAGTTCTATGCGCTGAAATACTAAGTCAGTCCAAATTCCCAGAAGTTTAATGGTATTTTTTTTTCTAAGCAATTCTCTCTACAAGTCCCATCAAATGAACAAAGGATTTCCGTTGACTACGTTAGTTTTTGCATCTTGTTGCAGGGGTTCAAGCATGAACACTGCAAGGCTCTCTCCATGTTACATGCTAAGGAAAATAATGTTTTGGTGTGTAAAGAAATCTCTTGATGTTAAAGATGTTCCTGTGGCTGTAGCCCGAAAGACCACTATGAAAGCATACCTCTTGCTGACCGCTTACAAGCTGTCGTGAGACCAGTGGATAAAAATGAATTTGTTGGAGCATACCTGGAAAAGACCCCATTTCAGGGCAGATGCTGTGTGTTACAGGTATGGCTCTATGGTACATTGCACCATCGCTTTTTCATTCATGAGGAATTTTGCAAAACGAAGCCTTGGAGTTACTCTGGATGTTCCTTTGGATCTCTTTGGTGTGGACTGGGGAGAAAAAAGAAAGAGTTCAACATCTCCATTGCTGGCATTATGAACTTCCACTGCAAATAGCAAACTGCTTTGCTCTGCATGATACGATACTCAACGGCCACGTGGGAGAGAGCAGCGTGCCTGTCACCTTTACTTGATAAGCTGAACTGTAGTACCGGTGTAGCTCATTTACTGACTGAGACTCTACTTCCAGCTCTCTGTAGCTATTGTAAGAGATTTTTGTCTGTACAGTTGCCATTTTAATATAGAAAGTTTAAACTATTCAGGCTCTGATTCCTTTTTTTATTCTGCATGGTAGGGGAACTGATGAGACTTCTTTTAGATGAATATATAGCCTCAGTGGGTCCCCTAAAATCTATTGCTTGCTTTGGTTTTTTGATGTTTCTTTCTAGGGGACATTATTATTTGTTTGTGGTGTGTGGTTTTTTTAAGTTAGTTGGTTTTTAATTAGCAAATGAAACAATATTCATCTTAAAATTGAAGTTCATATGATGTGAAGTATTTGGCCAAATTGGCATAATTAACGATAATAAAAATAGTTCATGTAATTTCTGATTTAATAGTGACTTGAACTCCTCCGTTTTTGCATTTGTAACATTAGAGCATAATCTCTTGTGTTGTTTTAACTTTAAGCAGTCTACTTTAAAGTATTTACATAGGAAGAGTTATTTAGTGCTTTTAGGATTACACTAAACTAATCTAAGATGTGCCTCATTGGTTTTCCTACTACGTGGAATAAAAAAATGGGCAGCATTGGTCTTTAGACTGCATTTTGCACTTCTACAATTACCATATTGATGATTTTTTTTTTTCTATGACAAATAGACTATAGAGTTCTGTTGCACTCCACTTCTAGCAGTTCTTAAATTTGCAATAATAATGAGTTAGCAATAGGTGTGAGAGGGTCAGTCTGCAGTATATATTGATTGAATGTAAATGGTATTGTACAGATGATAAAATTAGAATGTGGAATAAAGCTAATACGTCCTATACTTGATCAGCTCTTTTGGTAAAGCTGATCAAGAGTTGGCTTTTAAGATGCTGGTTTTCAGTTAGCACAAAGGGATTATTTTTTGTGATACTAAATACTAAACAAATATCAAAATACTCTGATATTTTGAGCTTAGAAGAACTAGGAATTGTGCTTCAAAAAAAAGAGCCCTTGCATGGTCTTTCTGGAGGTATTATACAGATGTCAGGCATATAGGTACTGTGTTGAAAAATATACAGACTCATCAACGACTAAACAGGCAAATCAATGAGTATCCTAACATTTCAGCCAGAAGGATTCTCTAAAGCAGCTGTTGGCAGCCTTTCATATGTAACATGCCAGATTCTGTTAACTAAAAAGCCAATGTCTTGGTAAAAATATGCAGCAATGCAGATATACTTACCCTCAAAAGCAAACTATTCTTTGAGGTTATGCTTCATATCTTTGCTTCATCAGAAGCAAATCTTGCAACTGTGTATACATGAGATTTTTCTGAATGACTTGTGCAAGATGCAATGCCTCGTTCATCCATCTTTTTCTTAAAGGCATCATTTTTTTACAGAATAGATAGCATAATAATATTTCCTGTAAGTCTAGTGTCTCTCATGTTAAAAATAAGCTGAATCCTCTCTCCTTGTTTATAGAGCTCTGGCACCTTAATGATGCAGTATATGGTGGGTTTACCTTGACTGGACACCAGCTGCCCACCAAGCTGCTCTGGCATTGCCCTCCTCAGCAGAACGGGGTTGGGGGAGAAAATAAGATGTAAAAATACCTCATGGGTCAAGGTAAAAGCAGTTTAATAAAGCAAAAGCAAGAGACCATGCATGGAAGCAAAGTAAAACAACAGATTTATTCTCTACTTCCCATCAGCAGGGGATGTCCAGCCATTTTCTGGGAAGTTGGACTTCAGCACATGCAGTGGTTGCTGTGGAAGCCAAACGTTGTAATAACAAATGCCTCCTTTCCTCCTTGGTTCTCTTAGTTTTTATTGCTGAGCAGATGATGTATAGTATGGAATATTCCTTTGGTCAGTTGGGGTCAGCTGTCCTGGCTATGTCCCCTCCCAACATCTTGCCCACCCCCAGCCTACTGGTGAGAGGGGAATGTTGGAGGGAGAGCCTTGATGTTGTGCAAGAACTGCTCAGCGGTAGCTAAAACCCTGGTGTGTTATCAGTGCCTTTCCAGCTACCCATACAAAGCACAGCACTATGAGGGCTGCTATGGGCTGCAATTAACTCAGTCTCAGCCAGCTCGAATACACACTAACACTTAAATGTGTAAAACAACTTAGAAAAATGGCTATGTTTTCTTTGGTAGTATTTGGTCAGATTCTCAGAGGTCCTTCGTTCTCTGCAGGCTAGTAATGGTCTGCAAACCAAGGTTTAAGAGTCTCATCTCTTTTCTCTTTCATAAACAGGTACGCGATGCATGTGCTGCAGGATGCAACGTAGTGGTGGCAAAGTTTAACCGAGATGTTTTTTAGCTTTTTTAAGACTCAGACGTAGGATACCAAGTGCTTAGAAACCCATATGTCTTTCTGTATACAGGCTCTACTTTCCACTGGATTGATGGAAGAATCTCACAGCCCTATGACAAGCAACTTTCTCCCTCTTTTTCCTTCTCCAGCAGCAGGACTGTGTAATGTATTTTAAAAGTACAAATTTATTGCTTCTCATTAATGAGCAGAAAGCAGCAGTCATCTTTTGAGACTGATCTTTATCCTTCATTATAGCCCAGTTTGAAGTGAATCGAAAGTCATTTGGAAGCAGGATAAATGCCGACTCTTGGGGTTATCTTTGTTATGAATTTGAGGTTGTTGAAAATAAGCCTTAGTTTTAGTTGTGTGCATGTTTTTACCCTCCCAGCACAGTTTACATAAGCACGGTCTTTACAGGAGTCTTGCTTTTGGATGTTTACTACGGAGAAAGGCAGCTAACTAAATGGTTACGCGGAGGGATAGAAAGTCTTCTTGATCATACAGCAGTATGGTCCTGTGTTCAATGAGGTTAATAGGCTAACTCAATGGCACCGCAGAAGATTTGGGTTGTTGGGACCATCATGAGATTTATAACCACTGCTGAACATCCAGCTGGAGTCTGTAAATGCTAGCAGACGGTGAGGATGCTGAGAGATGAAAAACTGAAACCTGGAATCCCATCATTTTTATTTGGATGTGACTTGGGAAAAGGCATTTTAATACAAATTGTCAATTCAAAGCGTATTTGGATCTTCCACGAGACTGAGTTTTCGGAGGTTTGTTCTATAGATATCAGTAAGTCTTGAAAAGCGTCACATTTTTAACAGCGTGAAGACAACTTTCAGATAATTCCTTTCAGATAACACCTGCAACTTGACTCTAAGGCTCCCATATATCTCAGAGAGACTCATCTTACCAGCAATAATTTTTAATACTTACATGTTTACATAGTTTCAAACCCTTTATACTTTACAAAGGCTAGAAACACTTTGCTGAAGAATTTACAGGGTCTGGTGTCTTTACGGTTTTTGGATCTGGGAGGATACAGAGAAATATGTGGCAATTGCAGAGATTTGACCATGAAGATTATTATTCTGTGTGTGGTCAATATTCATTACATGAAATGTTGTCAGTTTTTTCTCAAAATGTAAATGTTGCATTCATTGCTATAATATCAAGATGATAACAGTATAAATGGAATCTGTCTGAGAGGGCAGTGGGGAAGCAGAATGAACAAGTCTCATTTTTCTTCTATCCCAAGTTTTTTGCACATGCTGGAAGTTGAAGGGAATCTGGAGACCTATTTCTAGTTTTCATAAAGAAATGTGGATCTGGGTCTGTCTAAGGTTGTTTTCCATACTGAAGAGCTTTGCTTTCTGCCTACAGACAGCAAATTAGAGGGTGGGGTGGGAGAGAAGGGGAGAGAACTTGTCAAATATGCGAGGTATCACATAGCAAATAATCCAAAAATTACACGATCCTAAAGGACTCAGCTTTCCCAGTAGGGTATTTATTTTCTGCACGTGATTGTACATAATTCCATAGCAGAGCCAGGAACCACAAAAAATATGACTTAATTCTTCTAAAACAGCATTACTTTGTTCAAGTCATACAGAACATTTCAGGAATTTTTAACCTCCATTAATACTGTCTGCAGAGATTATTCCATAGACTTTTTAAGGAACGGTGTGGTAGAATCCACCAGGCAGTAAGTCTATAATTCTGGAATTCAATCTTTTCTGGGGGTCTTCTTTCTCTGATATAATAAACAGAGTATAATATGCATCTGGAGAGTGAAGCTGGCCTGATTGTGAAGTTCTGCAAAAGTAAAAAGAGTATAATTAACTATTGCAACAATTTAGCAGAGCAAATGGTGGCTTTTCTTGGATTTAAGGTTTTAAATACGTATTGTGTGCCTTTCTAACGGATAAGTTTTTAGTACAAAACCAGTGTAATGGATTGGGCACAGGAACCTCTTGGTTGAACTCCACAGCCTGCATTTCAGTTTGAGAATTTGCTTAGGAAATCAGTTCCATTCAGCGTTTTCATTAGCAGTGAAGGTGATGGAATATAGAACAGCTTATAAAATATGTAGATGATACTGAGCTGTGAGGAGTCGCAAATACCTTTCTGTATCAGATCAGCATTCGAAATAAACTTAGCAAATTGGAGAGATGGCCTGAAATGAGCAAGATTAAATTCAATAAAGTGAAGTGCCATATGATAAATTTAGGAAAAAGAATTCAGGTATACAAATACAAGGTAGGGAATACCTGTCAAGAGAGAAAATGGGTAAAAAAAGTCTACAATGCACTGCTGGTGTAAACTAGGGAAATATAATTCTGGAATGTGTGAAGTGGGATGTGGTGTCTAAAATGTTGGGTAATTATTCCAAAATAGGGTTCGTGAGGTCTGAGTTGACATACCGTATCGATGTTTGGTCATGACTTTCTAAAAAGTTTAGAACACTGGATCCGTTAGAGAACTGAGTTTGAATAATTTAAGACAAAGTAAGTACAACCACCTGATTCGTGAAGATTTTAAGACACAAGATACAAAGAAATTGTTATCCATATCCTGAAAGAAGAGTTAAGGGAAATCCATGGAATTTGCAGTCAGAGCGATGGGGGTTGCGTTTTAGAAAATGCTTTTTGAGGTATGAACCCCAGAAAAAGCCACCTAGGGGTGACTTTAGAACCACTTTGCTGTATAACCTCCTTTTCAAGGAAAAGTTATACAAATCTATGCTGGGTGAGTCTACACCCTCCTTCCATAGCGCAAGGTGGACTAGTTGATACTCCTTTCAGCGTGTGTTTCAGTAATTCTGTGCAGGAGATCAGAGTAGCGAAAACAGCTTGAAAAACTTTTCTCTTGAAACATCATGGAAAAGTTGAATGGCCTCCTTCAGTGGGAAAGTTGTGCAGCTGTTGGGGCAGACAATCTGCTCAGCAGAACTTTGCAGGCCACCTGGGGTCTGCAGCCTACAACTTGGGGGTCATGGGACTTGAGAATTAGTGCGATCCTTCCTGAATCTGAAATCCATTTCTTTCTCATACATGTATGTCCAGTTACGAAGATCCTCAGAGGAAGAACATGATTTATAGTAATCAACTTTGCCTCTTAGTCCTAACTGCGAAGGGACTATTCATTTATGTAATTTTCTTCCCATAGGAGTTTCCATTAATCCTGTTGATGGAGGCATTCTTCAGCATTCGGGTACTGAGAGCACAGAACATAATACCCCTCCCGCCTTCAAAAGTGAGAGAGAAACACAGGAGGGGAAACTGACCTTGAAAAGTTAAATGCTTTGGTTTCTTACTAATTTAGAAATGTGAGTTGACAGTTTGATGCTCTAATTGCAAATTATATTTTAAAATATTTTCTTTTATCAACCTTGATAATTTAACAGAAGTTACCAACTGGCAAGTTTCAAGTCGTTTTCTTTCCAAACTCTTCTATACCACAATGCCGCTCCTAATCATCTGTGAAAAAGCTGCCATGCAACAGAAGACTGGGAATTGCTAACAGTAATGATGAAAACTAATTCAAACCAGGCCACAGGTAGAAGCTTTTGCAAAAGCAATCTGCATCTTTTCAAGTTGGTCAAGCTAAAATTGCCTCTTAGAAAAGCAGTTTGTCTTTCATTACAAAGGAAGACAAGCTATTATCTCAGCACCCAACAAATACCTAATGCACGGGTCAAAAAATAGGCAACAGTTATATACTGAACAGGGAAAGTTTTGTGCGAGTTTGTCTTCATTGCCTTTCCTTTTGTTTCTCTGACTCTGGAGTGGTTCACAATCACAGGTGCAGTGTAAAAATATATGGGCTGTTCCTGTTCCAAGGTTTGTGTGTGGTCTAACCCTGGTTATGTATAGCCTCCTCCCTGCTGCTCCAGAGAGCTGTCCTGTGAGCTGCAGTCTCCTTCCAAATAGGCTTCAGGACTCCGCAGATCTAAGCTAATCCTGTTTCAATACTATTTTGAATGCTGTCATTTAATACTCACGTGGGACTGCCTTTCCCTGAAAGAAAGTAATTGAGCGTATTTAATAAAAGAAGTGGTAGTAGAAGATCAGTTACGTGGTGATGGGCAGTATGAATCATGGTGTAAATCATTTCAGGTGGGGAAGTACAGCTTTCAATCCAGAGGGAAGATACTAGGAAGGGATGCCAATATTTTAACATTTTAATTACATCTACTTGTTTATTGCTGCTTTCAATCTCTCTTTTTGGCTTAATTCTCCTTAAATTACACTGGGTACCTAGTAAGTTGACTAAGCTCTACAAATTGGTGCAGATACATATGAAATAAGACCTTGTGAGCTATTGCAATCACAGGAAATGACTCTTGAGTTGGGTTTTTTTAAAAGCACCCACCGTCTTACAAAAAAAAAATAAATGCCCAAACTATTTGATCTGTCTGTTCTATTCACAGCTTTGTCATCAGCTAAACTGTATGACAATTTAAATTAAAAAAAAAAACAAACAAACACAAACCAAGCCGCTACAAAAAACCCGCATAGATTCTGCAGACTGCAAATAGGCAGTGCCTTTCTGTGACAGGTAAGGTAGGGATCTGTTAGTTGCCTGCTGATTTGGTTTAAGGCAGGTTCAAAATGTACTGTTTCTGTAATGTGTAACAGCTGACATTGTAGAGTAAGTGATTTTTATTTTTTTTTTTTGGCCAGCCGTAATTATCAACAACCTTGTAAGCAAAAGGAAGGAATGAATAAGTAAAGATTCTCTAAGAAGTGATTTAGATTCGTGCCAGTTGTTACTTAACAAGCATTCTAGTTAAAAGGCGTAACTCAGGTTGCAGAGGTTCACAGCACACAAGACTATAACGACATAACCAATTTGCATGTTGTTGTATAGGTTCCAGAAAAATCCTCTTGCTCTGATCTGATTAAGGACTCTGTCTTGAAAAGGATTTTGTATGTTTTTAAGTTAATATGCTGTGAAATCATCAGGACTCCTGGCAGTGCATAATTTAAGAATGCGCATGTATCTTCAAAGGACTGAGACATAAATAAAACACATGCAGATCAACAGGATAGTTTTGAAATTTTTCTTAGATTTGAAGCAGGCCCGAACTTTGTTGTTAAGAAGAAGATTAATTCAGAGTGACCCAGCGTGTGCATAATCAGATTGAATGGGTAAACCTAGGCAGGTTACAACACAAATTAGTGTGTTTTAATAATTGCACGCAGCCTGGATAAACAGAAAGTGATCAAAGACAGCATCACAAAATGGACATTAGGAATTTATCACTACAACCATGTCTGTATCTGCAAGTTACAATGGTGTGTGTAGCACAGTTACTTGTGGAGGCATTGTATGTTTTATGGAGTGTTCACTTTCAGAAGTTGTTTTGTGTTGAGAGCTAGTTTTGGGAAGCTAGTGTGTGAATTTATTCTGCTTCTTCACAAGAATAAATATGTTTGCTACTGCTATACAGCTAAGATTGAAGATTTTGTCTGCATGGTGAATAGAATAAGTAAATAAGCTAGCACTGTAAATTATGAAGTCCTTTGGCCTCTTAGAGACATGGGTTTAAGTTTCTGAAAGACTGTTTTATAATTCTTTTCTAAGCTGTACAAAGATCTGCTGGGCAATCTAGAAGGTTAACTTCAGGTATGTTGAGATCCTGGCAAGTTTTCTCCCTCCCAAATCCTGAGTCATAGGAGCTTGGGAAGCAGCCAGGAATTTCACTAGACAGGATAGAGGTTTTTAAGCATTGCTGTGCGTGAGATCTATCACTGACTTCCAGACGGGCATTTACATAAATGAAACAAAAGATATGAGCTTTGTGCTATGGGTATTTTCCCCTACTTAGTTCTTTTTGTGGGTTTTTCTTTATCCTTTTTTTGTTTGTTTTAGCTCTTATTTTCTCTTTTGAAAGCATTTTTCCCTCTTCCATTTTGTCATGAAAAGATAAATTTTAAGACCTCAAACAGGGATGCAAAGCTTTTCAGTTATGCTACCTTTGCATAATAAAACCCTGAATTAAATGTCAGGGTTACAATTATTGGTGGAGTGTGCTGGCAGCTGAGACTGGATAGCTCAAGCCAAGATAAAGATTTCTAATATAGAAATAACTATATTAGAGAGATCTAGTTCAAAGAATACATATTAGGTTAAGTTGTAGCAGGCAAAACGATTGATGAGGCTGGTTTTTGTGAGGTGTTTGGTTTTAATTTATTGGCAGGTTAATCTTAGCGGAGGGCCAAATGCCCACCCAGCCCCTCAGTCACTCCCCCTCAGTAGAGCAGGAGAAGAAAATAGGCTGAGAAAGGACATGGCTTGAGATAAAGATCAATTACTGTCAGGGGGAAAACAGACTCAACTTAGGGAGAACTGATTTCATTTATTGCCAAATAAAACAGGTTTGGGCAGTGAGAAACACCACCTTTCTCCCCACCTTCCCTTCACTCCCTTGGCTGCAGACCCCTCGGCCCTTCCATGAGGGCCAGGAGCATATGGCCAGTGCGCAGCATGTTCCCTCTGCTGCTTCTTCCTCCTCACGTTTTTTCCTTCCTCTGGTATAGGCCTTCAGGAAAAGTCTGCACCAGCATGGGCTCTCCATAGGCCACAATTCCTGTCAGGAAAGTGTGCTCCAGCACGGGCTGGCTGCAGGCGATAACCCGCTCTGGCTCCGCGGGGCTCCTCCCTTTGCTTCTCTGACCTCGCTGTTTCTCACTTGTTCTGTTCCCTCCTCCTTTCTCTCTCCACCATTTCCTGCCCTCTCTTTAATAGTGTTTTCCCAGAGGAGACACTGGTGTCACTGATAAGGCTCCGCCATATCCTGAGGTGAGTCTGTGGTGATGCTGCTGAGAACCGGCTGGGCCCAGTGTAGGCCGACCCCCACCTCTCCTGACAGGAGACAGCCCCTCTGCTGCCGGCACCACCCCCTACAAAATACTTCTATTTTCCTTGGGTTTCTTTCCTCATTCTCACCCCCAGCACACTGCCTTTCCGTAGGTAAGGAGGAAAATAAGAGTTAGGCCAAAAAGTGTTGCAAACCAAGGCATTGACTGCATGTTTTTCTGTTGCTCCCTTTCTGCTCATAAGGAGAAAATGAAGGGCCTCTCCTAACTGCCAGCTACTGCCTTTCTGTCCATCGTGAGGTAATTATTTGAGTTTCTCTTGATCTGAATGTTTTTTGTGTGCTCTTCTGCCTCCTGTCAGAATTTTAGAGATAACCTTGATTGTAATTAGATTCTCGGAGCGTGGTTGCAGAGGTGAGGAGGTGGCGCCGACCCTCCCCATGGAGCAGTCTGCGACCTACCTAGATAGCGGTGGGTGTTTTGCCTCAAAAGCTGTTTCAAATACAGGCGGTAGAGAAATGTGGTTTGACATTGCAATCTGTCCATTCATTGCTACCAAAACTGTTCCTAATGGTTTCACTGACTTGTCTTGGGTCTCAGTTAGTGACCAGCAAAATTGGGACTGGAATAGTATCTCAGTTTTAAAGAAATTCTTTAGATATTTTTTTTTTTTTAGGAAAATGCCAGCAATATAATTAAGTGTATGCATGTGAACAACATCAGTAGGGCTGATGATGTCCTCATATTTAGACACATACTTGTTTTCTTGTTTGAGGCCATCCTCTAGAATTTAGTGCGTTACTGCCCTGCCTTCAAAACCCACTCTGTTTTTCCATTTACAGAATCACATGGGTTTGGAAGGAACCTCTGGAGATCATCTAGTCCAATCCCCTGCCAAAGCAGGTCCACCCAGAGCAGGTTGGACAGGAACGTGTCCAGGTGGGGTTTGAATGTCTCCAGAGAAGGAGACGCCTGTTCCAGGGCTCTGCCACCCTCACAGGAAAGAAGTTCCTCCTCATGTTTAGGTGGAACTTCTATTCAAGTCTGTGCCTATTTCCTCTTGTCCTATCTTTGGGCAACCAGGGATAGGATATTCCAACGTACCTAGAAAGCCTGATGGTAGAGGAAGAAACACCTGCAGTTTCCTGACAGTTTCTGTAAGAAAACTGACTTTTTCAGGCGCTTATAACTTCACTGAAACGTAATGACTCAGACCAAATTTTCCTGTGCGAGGTGTCTGAGTAAGGTTGAATTATTGTGTAAGAAAATGTTAGCTAAAATGTTTCTGTGACCCAAGAAAAATGCGTTTGGTTTTTTTTTTAATCTTGGAGGAGCTCTGCTGCTCTTGTATTTTGGAGCAGGAAGTGCAGCAGGAAAGCTTTCTGGTCTGAAAGCAGCTACTGGCATTTACAACAATCCTCTTTGCCAGTAGTCAGGAATGCAAATAAATTCAATCAAATAATGAGGTTCTAAAAATTACGTATTGCAAGTGATATTCAGTACAATGCTATATTAGAATTTGGCAGCTAAATGCTGTCTATATTGAGAACATACTTTTCTGTAAAAGTCCTATGTGTGAAACCAGAGAAAACTGGATTTTGTCCTTATTTCTGCCACAGAGCAATTGGGTGAGGCTAGATAAGTCAGTTAAGGCGTTCTAAGCTGGTCATTAATTTTACGTTATTCATTCTCTGAGTCCCTAATTTTGAGACCGTTTAGGTTAGATTCTTAGTTCTGAACTCCTCCTATGCCCGCAGTCTCCTGAGATCTGTAGGAAGCTATTAAAGAGGCTGAATATTTGGTGATTCTGTGAAGTATGTTAGCTGCTAAAATTATTTTAAAATTATAAGGGTTTTTGGATGCCTGACTGTCCTACATCTGTGCAATTGGGTTTGGCTGCTGTTAGGCCTTAGAAAAAGTTTGAGGTGATGCTTTTATTATTTTATAATTGCACTTCACGTATAAATGCTGTCTATTTTGGGCATCAAATGAACCACGCTTCAGCAGGAGCATTGCTACCTTAGGACTTGAAGGAACCTCAAAACACCAACCGGTCTGTTCTCCTAACCATGATGGAATTAATCTACCCAGGTAATACCTGAGAGGTGTGCTGAGAGCTTTAACAGCTCTCAATAACGGCAGATGGCTATCGGTTCCAGTGCTTCAGAAACCTTATTGCCACAAAGTTTTACTTTGCATCCAGCTGAAATCTCCCCTGCCTGAGTGCAACGTAGTTAGTGGTTGTATTAAAACAAACACATGGTTAAGGTTATGCAGGTAGCTTTGGATTTAACACTTTTTTTAACCTGAAGGTTGATTTTATATGTGTGAAGCGGTCAAATGTAGTACATGCTGAGACTGGAAGTATTTTGCATCTGAAGATATCATTTTTATTTATGATTTAGTCAAAATAAATTAAAATAATCGATGATTGTTTTGAAAGCAAATTACTGGGAGAGCTATATATCTACCATGGCAAGTGCTGAAGAGATGAGAATATCTTATAATGCCAGAATGAGTTGTGTAAACATGGGTATTTATATACTCAATGGCAGCAAATCTCTGAGAGATTTTTGCTATTTTTTTTTTCTTGGCCGTGTTTCCTCTGATCCCACTTTTATCCTAGAAGAGGAGGAGGAAAAAAACCGATGTTCCTATCACACATGTTCCATTATTGATTTTCTTTCCAATCTACCCCAAGTCTTCTGTGCTGGAAATAATTAGACCCTGTGAACAGAGATGAAGCAAAAATCTATACAATGCTGGATTGCCAGAAATGAAGACAAGGGTGCCTAATTAATGTTGCATGTAGAACGCCTTTTGGATGAATGGGCTTCCCTTTCTCAGAAGCAGCTCAACAGTGGTTATGACACAAATGTGCTGTTAATTAGTGTTTACTGTGTGCCTGTAAAAATGGCATGGAGGAAAAAACCAACACATTGGACAGCAGCAGCATTTTAGATCTCTGCAATTAAAGGAAAAGTCTGTGAAAAATAAACTTGTGGGCTTCCTACTGATGGCAAGATATTTTCTTCCATATGAAATTAACTCCATGGGATTGTCTCAAAGCTTTTTAAGAACCTGTAGTCACTGAAAAAGTTTGGACACTTCAGAAGTTGGACTGGAAGTGTGTTGGGAGGATGAAGGACAGGAAAAACGTTCTTGGCAGCCGACATTGAGGAACACAGCACGTATCCGTAGGCAGCTGGGTAAGGGCTGTTCAGAAAGCAGGTCAGGATCTGGAGGAAGGCAGTAGATTAACTTTTCTTTGAGTGAAAGGTGGACTGAAGGCGATTTCAGTAAGACTGCGTAACACGTCTTGAAAACGGAGAGGCAGATATTTAGGAAGCATGTAAGAGAACTGAGGGAAAGTCTTCACAGCAGGCGTGCGCTTGACTGATAGCAGAAATATCTGGAGGGAAAAATTGGAGGGTATCTGAGTTATCTGAAATAGTTTAAGATAAAATGTAAGCTGTATTAGCATGACGAACAAGCTATTTGCTTGTTTGTTTTCTCCAAATAACACAAAGGTAAAGTTGTTCCCAAACCAGAAACATCCACTCGTTACACTGCATCATAGACAGGCCTGAATCGGTGAGTAAGCTTCCTGTGCTGTCAGTGGTTTTGCAGGGGGCATCCTCTCCTCCCTCTCTAGTCTTCCTGAGCCCACTCCTGTTTCTTTTTCCCTAGCCATTCCCTTACTACACCCAGAGGAGCTTGGGGCCTCGTTGCTAGCAAGTAAAGATACTCCTGAGCTGATACTACTGCTTTGTGGTGCGTGGCCGGGTGCATGCTGGTGAGGAAGGTCCTTTATGTTTTAGAGGCTGAGAGAAGCGTGTGTAGCAGCTCTGATGGATTAATTTTTATAGTTATTAGCTTGCTCAGTTTTCTGTGACGCTGGTCTCCGTTTTAGCCATCACCAGAATAACAATGTTAGGTGCCTATGCACGCTGCAGAAAACAGCAATGGGTTTTTGGTGTCTCAGAAGTCTCCGATAGTAGAGGGATTCTGGGACAGTTGTTCTTGTCCTGTAATTTGCAGGCCACTGGTGTGCCTTCATTCAGCCTTTAATTCTCCCCTTTTATCTCTATTCTCTCCTTGCTCTTCTAGATATCTGTTGTGGCCAATCGAAGTGATACGATTGCTCTCTGTGCATCTCTGGAGAATTTAAATAGCATCATTCCTTCCTTCTCGCTTCTCCGTATAAGTGCAAAGGACATTTCTCTTCTTTAGGCAAAGATAGAAAACTTTTTTTTTTCACTCTAAAAAACTAGAGAATGAGTAAACGCAGGCTCCTTGGTTGAGCAAATGANGGAGAATTTAAATAGCATCATTCCTTCCTTCTCGCTTCTCCGTATAAGTGCAAAGGACATTTCTCTTCTTTAGGCAAAGATAGAAAACTTTTTTTTTTTCACTCTAAAAAACTAGAGAATGAGTAAACGCAGGCTCCTTGGTTGAGCAAATGAACTCAATTGATGAATCTGCAAGAATCTTCCTAGGCTGTGCCTTCAAACTGCAACAGATGTGTTTTCTGATGAAAATCTAGTTGACATAATTATGTTTTTAGCATGGATTTGGAAGAGGAAATTATTTTTCTCAATATAGTGGAGGGTGGGGTTCTGTTTTAGGAATTTAATGAAATAATTTGCAGGAGAAAGGTACTATTAAATAAGGTATCTTTATAATAGTGTGCCTTCTGAGACCTCTCTTTTCTTCCCATTTGGCTGCTTAGCATCGTCTCTCTCTACTCTCATTCTGTTTTAATGAGCATTTTTCTCTGTAAACTGTTGGCTCTTGATGCACAACTGAAATAGGTGCACGCATAGGTTGTGATTCCTCTCCCTGTTGTTGCGTTTTGATTCTGAACTCCAGATTTAATCTAGGTAAATAACCTGCTCCTGGGACTTAAGTCAACTCCTAGATACTTCTTGATGTTCAACAAATAGTAAAGCATTACAATAATTTAAATCAAATAACCAAATCCATATGAAATGCGCTACTTGTTATCTTCCCAACAGATTTATTTTCTTCCCTGGATCTGTTTTAAGCTGCCCTGCAGTTGCCAAATCAAAAATAAACCAAGTTTTCAGTAGAGGGGTGTGATAAGTGTATGATTCCCATTACATCCCAGCGTGCTACATAATAAAAAATGAAAACATCTAACACATTTTGAGTATAGAATTGAAATGGATTTTGTAGCCTAGTCCCAGTGAATAAGTGCTGAAGTGATGGCAAAGACTGTAGCTCCTGGACTGTAATTGTCATTTGAGTTATTTCTCAGTGGTAGGAGACTTTAGACCTGTGGGTACAAGGAGGACAGAAAAAAGGCAGAGTGCTTTTTCCCTTTGGCCATCAGCAGCAGACTGACAAGCCAGTGCTTGTGAAGTTGTTTTGGGTGTGGGAAAAAGGGATTCATATTGGTAGGGCTTGTTCATGTGTTACCTTGTTACATGTTTGTAAGAACATAATCTAACGAAGTATTTTAAAATGTATTTGAGTGTTTTAATCATCTGGAACTCCAAGATGCGGTGAAAACAATTCTGGCTTCACAGAATGTTTCGGTTTTTTTCTTCAGTAGCAGGAGAAACTCCTCTACATAGCATATATTTCAAATTCTTATGAGCATTGAAGGCATCACGGCTTGTTCAGTCCATACAGAATCAGAGTCCTCCATTGCTGTTACCCTGAGTTAAATGAATCTCACTGCTGTGTATTTCACATACAATGGAATTAATACAGAATATAATCTGCCTTTCTTTTCTGTTGTAGCTTGGCTTTACATCCCCCAAAAGACATTGTAGTCACTGGCAGCGATGACCACCTCTGGAAAATGTGGGCTTTACCTGATGGGAACATCATTGTGATGGGTGAAGGTCACCCTGATTGGCTTTCGGGCTGCTGCTTCTGTCCAAGGTTAGTGCAAACAGTCCCCTGAACTAGCACTAATCCCTTCTGGGGAGTACTTGTTTGCTCTTTCTTTGTTCACTGGCGTGCTTTGATGACTTTCTATTCTCGGTGTAACCCTGCACTCTCTGCTGAATTTCCAAACATGTAGATAAATGTTCCTCTGGCTTTCAGTGTGTTGACTTAAGATTGATTGCTTTTAGTATTTTGTACATCTTAAACTTTGTCCGTGTGCCAGTGCACGTAACAAGGAGTAATAAGCTTTTTAGGTCTCGCCGTATTTATTTTATTTTTCTTTAGAGACTATAACACAGTTCCATTATTAATACAGAAAAGTTGATTTCTTGTATTAGGCATTATTTGTCCTATGACTGAGAGTATTCGAGTTTACCTAGAGAATAAGAATATGAGCTTTCCTCCTTTCTCTTTATACAGATTTGAAGCTGAATTAGTAAATGAAAGTGAACATCGAAAACAAGAAATTAATATTTAGGTTACAAGGATCACAGAAGTAGGCCAAACATGAACTAGATTTCTTGGTGATTCTCTTGAAAAACATAACACCATTCTACGCTTGAAAACAAATGGAATTTTTATTTTTTTTTAATGCTGAGCCTCTATATATTAACATGATTTTGCATCAGATTTGTGAGGCTGCAGTTGTAATAGTGTTCTTTACTGTTAATATAATAAAGGTCTGCCAGGCTACTCACCTGAGGTTTACTTATAAAAGAACATTATTAAACCTCTAAAATACTATTTTCAATATATTCATTTTATGAAGCAATATTAGCTCTTTATGAGAAGGAAAAGTAACCTATCTAATTTCATGGTTTTTCTGATTTCTGATATTCTAATGAGTTAGCAAACACACACAATCCTCTAAATGCAAGAAAATCCCCTCCTTGTTTTCAAAACCTGAAGAACAGGGATTCATGCTTTCTGGGATGGATTAAACATGCACTTACTCTTTTCTTGCATCTCTTCTATGAAAGATATCTTCTTCTATGCTTTTTCTTAAGATGCTCGTGTTTAACAATGTTCTTTTTCATGTGTATATCCTTAGAAATAACTTTATTTATTTAAAAGAAGAGAATAATATTTGACTTAATTATATCTAATACAGGAAGGAGATGACTGGAAGGTTCAGCTTCTTCTTTTAAGATAGTAGGAAAATATTACTGAATGACAAATTGCACAGTTGGTGAACATGCTGGACAAGTCTAACTTGCAGATAAACAGAATGCTGCCTTACCTCTTACCTGTTATGAATATAAAACTCATCACCGGGAAAGAAAGGGAAATACAATTAGAAGAGCGTGTTATCGTTTATAAAGCTGCTGGGCATGCTAATCAGATTTCGATAATGCATTGTTACCATGACACCCGCTGACTCAGAGACTCAAAACTATTTTCTCATTAGTCTTTGACCAGAATACAGTCCTTTCAATAGGCTTTCCTATTTCTCATTCAATTATTGAAATTAAAATGAGTTGAGGTACATCATTATTCTCTTGCAGTATAAATTGACTCCTGCTGAATTCTCTGGAGTGAATCAAAAGCAGTGCTGTTAAAACATTGTCTTCCATTACTGGATAAAATATATATAATGTGATAGGATACATTTAATCATACTTTTTTTTTTAAAAAAAGGGACTTCTATATATCAGATGTTCCAGAAGTAAGAACAATAAAATAATAACGGAAAGTTCTCATGTAATTTTTCTGGAATCAAATATAGTTAGCTTCTAGTTTTGTTCCCCTTTTAAAGATACAAAATTATGTTCATCCAAAAATGGAAAAAAAAATATTTTTTGTGGTATTAGACTATTAAATTGTGATCCAGAAATCTGGGTAGAACTCCCACACTTCTACATTCTTTCCTTTTTGTTCTCTGTTAGGTCATTTCTGTTCTATGTTTCTTCTCTCCATCTGCAAAATCAGGTTTAAAGCAACCTTCAGCTCTGGTCTGAGAAATACTCTGTGTAGCAACAGGATGTATATGCATGCACGTCACACACGCAAGTCCCCTTTCAAATCATCTTTGGACAACATCAGAATAATCCACACAGGGACATTGGGTATACTAATAATTTGAGAAGAAACAAATCTAGAGCTATGACGTGAATTTAACTGGTGCTTTTACACATATAAATGACTTAAAATCCCAGAAATCCATTTTTACATGTTCACAGTGTGCTATCACTTGAACAAGGGACTTTCTTGTAGTTTTCTTTTTACCCTTATTTATGTGGTGCTGGCACAGTTGCAGGTCTTATTGGTAGCCGTGAAGATTCATAACCTCCAAGCTGAAGGTGCCGTTGGGTTTACATCTCCTCAGCTTCTCCAAGCAATGAGAGAATGTGGGTTGGTAGTAGGAACGTACCTGTATACAATAAGAAGGTAAAGGTATGTTTTAGGCTGTGGACCTTGCCTGCTGATTAATACGTAATAGCGATGAGGATTGTAATTTGAATCTTTCCCAGTACTGAAGTGCAACAGTATCCCTAAGTATCATAATGCCATTGAGTCTTAGGGACAAGTGCCACTGAGTTTCCGAAGAGTTGTTGGATGGAGGGCATGGAGGAGTCTCATTTTCCCCCTCATTAACAACGTGCTTCATTCCACAATTATTTTTGCTTGAAAACACATCTCCTTTGCGTCTGAGCAAAGTAGAGTGAGGTGAGAGTACGTGGTTTGCTGAAGCTTTGGGGTCTGGTGGCGTGTCCTTTTTGCATTGCACCTAGTGCTCTTCAGTCTGTACAAAGGGTCTTAGTTCCCCCTGTGTTCTCTGTGTGGCAGTGGCTCCCAGGACAACAGGCGAAGGGGAGCAGACTGGTTCTGTGCGTGTGAGGAGAGCAGAACATCTCTGTTGTGATGCTCTCTGCAGATCTGAGAGTAGAATTTTGCCTTAAGCTTTTAAAATAAAACTTCAAACGGGTCCCCTCATCTACAGAGTACAGCAGCTGGAAGAAGGGAGGAGAACAGCGATTCCTTTTTGAAGCTCAGGTGACAAGTGGTCAAACTTCAAAAACAAACAGTATTTTTGCTCCGGTCTAGCTGAATAGTACTTTGCAGATGAATTAGCTGTTGTAAGTTCCTGTCGCTGTTGAAAAATTTAGGAATATTTTCCAACTTGTGTTTTAAATGTGTGAAGGAGTGAGGTAGAGTGACTCCTGCCACGGTCGTCTACACGGGCTTCATGTTAAAAATCTGGATGGCTGGAGAAGAGCTGTGGATACCAGGTGGCCCAAATGTTTGGAATAGCAGACAAAAATCTGCATCTTGTGCCAGCTTCCACAATAAGCTGACGATGCTAATGCTGCACCTATAAGAACTATACTCTAATTACACTAAGATGTTTCAAGGCATGTGCAAGATTTATTTTACTTCATTACTAACCTTCCTGGGTGGCTAAAGAATCAAGCTGTGCAGCATAGCAGAGGTGTTTGTTAATGTCCGATAAAATCTCAGTAAACAGTAAAATATTGTATTCTTGCTCCCCATGTGTACTGATATAATACGTAATTTCCTTAATATATTCATAAATATTAACCAAGTCAAAGACTCTAAAATGTTTGTAGCCTGTTTCATGCAAATGTTATTTCAGTCTGTGGAATACAATGAATTCCTGAATTGAAAAGAACTAGAAATGGTAGGCTCTTAAAACTATTTAAAACTTGCACTGAAAGTTGTCAGCTCCTTTGTAATGTGCTGTTCGCCTGAGTCAGAAGCTGAATTTGCCTGTTTTCTTTCTGTTGCTGTTTCAACTCTCACGGTTTCTGAGGAAAGAGGTCAAAACAGTTATCAGTTTGTTACCACACTAGAAAATACCACAACAGTTACCTTGAACTGTGTGGACTTTCTTTGAGTTCAGTTTAACTTAAAACTGGAGGGTGGGTATTGTCTTCTCAGTAACTGGCGGGGGGAGGGAAGCTGGGACAAGTACATTCATGCATCAAGCATCTTGAAATAAAGGTAGTTAAGTCTGATATTCTAGGAAAAGGGGCCAGTGAGGGGATACAAGAGAAAGATGGGGTGTTGGGCTAAAAGAACAATCTGAAAAGAACAATTCTGAAAGAAGAGAAGCAGCTGTAAATTGTGTATCTCAAAGCTGAAGAAGGTGATGTTAGCCTGATAAAAATTCGTGTGTGGATAGATGAGAAAGAAAACCTTGGAGAGACAAGGCGCAGAAGGAATTTGCAAAATGTCTTGAAGGGTGAATTTGAGGACTCCGAGCGGTTGAATGGCGTGAGGGGGGATTAACAACTCCGGGTGGGCTTGAATTCAAGTAAGAAGCTTTTAGAGGAATTCTGTAGCACATAAGAGCAGACTAGGTGGGGGTAGTGATTTTGATGCTCCCTAAGTGACTGGGAGGCAATGAAATATCCATGAACACTTGGTCTGCAGAAAACTCTGAGCACCTGTCTTTAAACCCAAGGTCTCTTCCAGCTGTGTAAAGCTGACAGCACAAAATCACTACTGGTTTTATGCTGACCAACCCGTAAGTAACCAAAAGCTATGAAGTCTGCTCTTGACTTCAGGTATGCCCTGTCCCTAGTGAAAATTTAAGGCTCGATGGGGAACAATTTGGAAAATCCAGTTGGGTGCTCAGAACCCTCTTCCAGGCTTAAACTCTACAGTACTGTGAGTGACTGAGCACCAGAGTGGTCTCTTGAGCCTAAGTACAAGATGTTCCTGATAATCTTGAATGAAAGGCACCAGGTTAGTTATATTTTCTTAAAGTTTTAAAGAACAGTGATTGATAAATAGGAAATTGTGGAAGTAAGGCTCTGTCAGTTGGGAAGTGATTATCTCATTGTACGAGAACTTTTAAGGTTTAAAAGAATTAATTCCTGAGTGGAATTGAATCCAGAATAAACTGAGAAACTGAAATGAATTCTTGCTCAGCTAAATCCCCGATTTTACTTTTTACATTATTTTAATATTTTTTAATCATGTTGTCATTTGGGCCTACAAAGAAACCATCCGGAGATGGATTTCAATGTGGAAAAAAGGGTAGGCTGTAAAGCCCAGCAGAAGAGTGAAAGGTAGATGGAGGGAGGGTGTGGAGAAGCCTCTGAGTGATAGGAGAGAGGGACAAGGTTTAGGAGGGAAGGCATTCACAGGAAGGAGAGTCAGATCGGATTTTAAGACAGCCATGATCAGTTGGTCAGAGGTAACAGGCAGAATCTGACACTGCTCATTGCTCGTTGTGTCTCAGAGGACTTGTGCTTGGAGAAGGAGAGAAGGGCTGTTGAGGAGCAAACATGAGACTTGACAGGTTGGCAGGTACATGTACAATTTCAGAATTTCACGGTGGACACGCTTTTGTAGTTTGAGAGCCCGTTCTGCTTTGATTATCAAAGTGAATTAAAAGCAGGGAGCAGGCTTCATTTTTTTTGGCCACCACCTCTACAGCTCTTGGCTCCATATAACTCAACTGGTGAGGAGGGTCCTGTTACTCGTAGATGCTGATGCATCGGTCCACACCAGTCTTCTTCCCAGTTACGATATTCTCATCTATCAGTGTGTGGTGAGCAGGGTACACGGAGAGTCAAACAGACAATCTGATGCTGAAAATAAATGGCTGCTTTCTGTTTGGTTACATGTAGTAAATAATACTTTTTAAATAACTGAAACTGTGTGTGGCCTATGAAGCCTCAGCAGATGAAAAGCGTTGATGACATAGTGAGTAGGTTCTTTAGTCACAATAACAGGATAATTTTAAAAATTCTACTGGCATCCAATATATTCCTCCTCATACTTTAATAATTCCTAATGCCACTCTTAGATTTATTTCTGTTTCTATGAAAAGAAACGGGAATTACCTGTTATGACATTTTGTTTAATGTACTGACTTCCAAGTATTGATGCGATAGTTACTTGGTGAAACCAGGGAGGCTTCCAGATCAAACAGTTACTGCTTAAGTTATGATTCCAGGACCTGCAAAAAGTTACTACAAGCTAATGTTTGTTAGTTTTAGGTAAATACCTAAACATTGCATTTGTCTGTATGTAAACTGTAATTTAACGTAAAGTTGTGTGATTTGACTATGCTGCTGGATGCTCTTTCTAATTAGAGGCCCTCACATACACTTCTGAGGCTCTTCAAAAAATCTGCTGAAAGGAAGAAGGGTTTGGAGTCAGTGATTTTGAAGTATTGGGGTTTATTACTACCCATTCCTTAGAGCCACTACCCAGGCTGGGTCAACACCATAGATGGTAGTCCACTCAGGTCCAAACGAAGTTCTTTGAGAAGTCAAGGAAGGAACAGGCTGAGAATTCGGCTCCATCAGGACCCTTTCAAATTCCATTATGGAAAAGTTTCAGCTTTGTTGTGCTCAGGTACCCTCCTATTTGTTGTGCTCCAGATTGCTTTTCCGGTGACATTAAAGAATTGTGTGTTTTGGTAGGATTACTGCCCAATGCCAAACTTGTCTGCACAGGCCCTGGGCCTCCCCGGAGAATTCATTGTGTAGGCGCTCTGCAACGTGTTTCCAGTTTGTTGTCTACTTCCAGAAGAGTCAGCAGTGCTGAGCACATGCTGCCCGGGTGACCTGCAGATCTGCAGCAAGTGCAGCACATTCCAGAGATGTGTTCTGCCCATTCAGGGAACTGCTGGGTTCGTTCTGGACAACAGAGGTTTCCGTATACAAAAACCCTGGAAAACGGCTGAGGTGGTTTCACGGTCGCTTAAAAGTACGGATACTGTTTAAGGTATGGAGTACCATTAATTGCATCTTTCAGCCTGAGAATGAGGAGCTTGCAATAATGTGGAAGTAGCCTTTCTAGTTAACAATACTCGTGGCCTGTGACCTGTAGATACACGTGGGGGAGGAAGAGACCTCGCTGCCCTAGGGGGTTTCACAGCGGTTGTGGGTAAGGGAAGTGCTGTGTTCAAACAAAGAGTAAGACTGGCCGGGCAAGCTGCTGGGTAACTCTAAGAGAGCCAGGGAGGAGGAGGAATTTAAATGTCAGTGTTCACCCTCTCTGTCTGGCCACTGAGCCAACTGGACTTAGGTTCTTCTCAATGAAAGGATCTCAGATACTATTGTTAATATGAGATCACTATCCACTAACAGTGATCTTCAGATGAACGTTTTCTGTTAGTTTTTGAGTCACAAATGCTGAGTTCCACATTATACGTCAAACGAAGCTGAGACTTAAAAGCCACTAACTCCACTCTAAGCATTAACAACAGAAAGAGTTTTAAGATTCATGTTAATCACAAAGGTCTCTGTTCGCCATCGGTGGAATAGAATTATTCTGATTTGTGCTTTGAATAGAGGCTTTGAAAACCTAATCCAGGGTTCACTGCAGAAACAGATGTTTTTTATTTATCCTTTTATTGTTGTTGATAGCTATTAAAGAAATGCAAGATAGTCTACTACGTTTTACTTAGGACTCTTGAACAGCATTTGTATTGCAAAGGCATAATGATTTAATTTCGTAGAGAATCTTGGATTCTCATATAGTTCAACAAAGCCTTCAGTTACCAGATTACATATTAAAATTGACAATGGTTAGAAACTTCTTTTGAGTGGCACGATTAATTTTCAGTCATCTAACTGGCTTTATGTAACACATCATACTTAGCAGGCGAGACATTTAAGATGCTTTGTCAAACTGAGCTAATACAGGAAGTCAAAAGAAAAAAGTTGCATTCATTTATTCTGCAAACTATTTCAGAAGCCTTTCAGCCAGTTCCACAGCCTACAGTATTAACTGTGTACTTCATGTTTTGAAGTATAGCAAAATTTTAATTTCAAAGGTAGCTTTGTTTATTTCAAAATCATTGGCAAGCTTCCTACTTGTGTTACAAGAAAGCAGTTTTCACGTAACATCATTCTTTCTCTTAGGCCCACAAAGCCTACTGTTTTTACTTCAGAAGCATGTTTGAGTGGGTGGGCATTAGATTTCCTTTGGGATTCTCAATCTCATTATTTTTATCAATAAAAAGCCTCTGCTGGACAAAGGAATAAATCACATATAAATGAAATATGAGAGATTACATGAGAAGCTCAGTTTTTGCTTAGTCTAATCCAATATCTTTGGCCAAACGTCTCAATGTCAAAGGCTTTATAAGTATTCTACAGGATCAGTCTGGCAAAGAGAAATCAATAACCAGGTAATGGATTTGATTAAAATTTTTCCCCTTCCACCCACTCCCACAAGCCAAATGTTTCTACCCATACTAATCTCTTCTGGCACGTGTAACTCTTGGTTATTCTCTGTGGAGTTTGGGGATATAGATCTAAAAAAAATGTTTTATGTCATTTCAGAGGGCTGTGTTAACTGTTGATGAGTATCTATTTTAAGAAAAAGCAATGTATGCATCTCATATTTTTCTTTAGAGAGATCAGTTCTGCAGTGTTCTTGTGGAAAATATGGGATGATAATTGTAACTTTGCTACACACTTAGATCCTGTTTTGTTGTGCAGAAGTTGCCACCTTTTTTCTGCTACTCCTGCCACGCTGAGGAGCTTTTTATTACACAGTCCGGGATACCCAGCAGATGTCCAGACTTCTGGAGATCTTCTTTATTGCTCAGATCATCAGGTGTCTCCATTACGCCAATCCTTCTGGTCTTCTGCCTTTGAGATGGTTGTATTGACAGACCGTGGGCCATCTGTAATGTTCAGCTTCAAGAAACAGTAATAATTAGACTGTTAGTGTGCTCCACAGATGTTATCTCAGCTTTAAAGAAGTAGTTTTCCATACTAAAAGGAAGAAAAAAAGACTATTGCGTACGGTTGAGTCACAGCTGCTTTACTTGTGGAAATTTGCTTGGACTTTGTTCCTCTTTTTAAATATATCCTTCAGGTACCAGAACTGTCCTTGAAAGCTATTCTAAACTAGAAATACTTTGCAGGACAAAAATGCAGCTTCTTTCTTTTATATCAGGAGCCTTCAGAGTCTATCATTATATTGATTTTAAAAAGCAAACAGTCTGCAGTTCCATAGTGTGGTTACTGAATAGGCTTCACTTTTCATCCAGAATGACCATGCTCTAATGAAAAACTACCTTTGGCTTCTATTTCTTGGTTGGTGGAAACATTGACCACTCCAAGTTGGAGTGATTCACTAATAATATCTCCATTACAATAATTCAGCGAGCAGCAGGAGAGAGAAATGTTGATGATGGGGGAAAAGGAAGAAACTGGCTGACAGAAGCAGCAGTCCTCCTATTGAGCAATTCGAATATATATTTGAAATAATTACAGGAAGGAAATATATTGTCATAAAATGCTGCCCTTTTATGAAACTGCTCTATAGTTACTTTCACAGGTAGCTTTACACACTGATTGAATTTCAAAACCAGTGATTGAAAAACGTATTGAAGTTTGAGTGTGAAACTAATAACTAGTAGGAAACCTTTCCGATATTAAACCATGACGTCTTATTTTGAAGACCAAAGGTTTTATATCAGAGCTGTTTTGTGGATTGTCCTGTTAGGTATTTTCTGCTGGTTGAAACTTGTAGCTCAGATTCTTAAAAAGCCTTGTGCAGTGGGAGCTGGTTAAAAGGTGTTTGGAGTCTGGTGGTGGTGTTCTAACTGCTTTGCTGTAGCCTCTAAGGCATTATTGCAACTGGAATGAAGTAAGATCTCGTGCGTTTTTAGAAATTTATGATAGGGTACTTACACTGATCATTTTTTCTCTTTTGTTGTTCCTTATTGCAGTTGTAAACATTGTGAAAAGTATAGTTGGTTTCTTTATTTGTATGTACGTTTTCTGTCTCCTGTACGTTAGTTTTCTTTTGTGTGGGTACATAATGAGAAACTTCATTTCTCTTTGTCTTGGTGGAGGGAGAAAGGAATGTGGATTTGGAGATGTAAATCTTGTTTCACAGGGCGTATGAGCGTATGCCCGCTTCCCAGCAAGCTATCAAATGATTTGTTTTTCCAGGGGACCCCGGAGTTAAGGCTGAGTGGCAGTTTGCTTTCAGGGAAAGCAAAGACTATGCTAGGAAAGGCAGTTAAAGTGTACGGAAGAGAGTTCGAGGCAATCTACTTCAAAGGGTTGTTACTCAGATTTATAAAACACCTAGAGAAATAACCAGAGAAACATCAGTGACATCAGCCCTGGCCAGCTCTCTGTGCCTGCTGGAGGATGCTTGGTCCCCACCACCCCTTCGCCAGATGTGACACCAGAAGCAGCGCATCCCTCCGGCTCACTCCGCTCGGAGCAGTTGCTGCTCTGGTGGCTGCTCAGCTGCTGGTGCCAAATGAAGCTCTGTAGCTCGTTTGCTTCTGAGGAGAAGACAAGGGGCCAGAGGGAAGGACTCAGCCCGTGGGTCATCAGCCAGAAAACTATCAGGATTTTTTTCTTCTTAGATGTTACAAGTCTGGCCAGTCTTACGTGCACACACGCATTCTCTCAAATGAAACCGAATCCTTAGCCACAATTTTTCAAATCATTTTCCTGGAGAAAGTGAGATAGGGTGCCAAAGGATTGGTATGTCAACACTCTAGTGTTTGGTTTTTTTTTAAACAGTTTTAATATGATAAAAGTGGATTCTGTTTTGCTCAAGTCTAACAATTTAATTCAAACTCAGAATTCCTTGGGGAGTTCTTACAGAGCTTCTTTGGTTTCTTTTGTCTGGTCTTTACCTTGTTCATTTGCTATCTCTTTTTTTCAGATGAAGTAATGCCATTTACTGATTAGCATGTTGCTCCTCCACCACAAATATGAAACACCTCTTTAAAGCCTCTTTCAAAAAGGCCTCTACTTCATACCCACAGTATGAAGTATTTGAACTCCTAATGGGAATAAAAAGATACCTGGTCTTTTTATAGTATTATTTAAATTATTATTTAGCTATCTTATGTTTATAATGTCATTTAAATTTTATGCTTGTCTATAAGATAAATAGTTTTTAAATGTACTGTATGCTTTGCTTACATAGAAATAATCTCATTATTCTTAAATGATTGTCTTGTGTTGCTACACTTTCTCATTATCTGAATTTTAGACCTGAAAACAGCCAAATTTAGTATTGGGAACATTAAACCAATCTAATCATATTGGTTGAAAAGGCATAATGATTATCTTTATGGGTTTCACAAAACAGGTGTCAAGTTTAATCATTCTCTTTGCAACAGAAGTTTATTCAGTTATTTAAATTCAGTAATATTTTGATGTTATTGTTTTGACTCAAATTAAGAGGAAACTTACTGATCAGCTGTGTGGGTAATTAGATCCGGTGTTTACTTCAAAGAAAGAAAATAATTTCTATACGATAACCACTTTGATAGAGAAAGGGAGGAGGAATGTGCACTTGAAATATCTTTATGGAGTACCAATAAAATGGTATCCTTCTAAACCTATTAGTTCAGCTTCAGTGAAGCAATGAATATGTTCTGTGAAAGTTTTGCAGAAATTTGCCTGCTCATCGTGGATTTCTTGGGTTTCTTTTCCTACACCTGACCCTGACTTTCGGTTTCTACTATTCCTGGTACAGCTGCTGTCAGGAAGTCACCAGAAGCAATTCGGTTTTGCAGACCTTCATTTATTTAAGATGTGAGAAAAAAGATGGTGTTCGCTGTGGTGGCTTCACGTTTTGAGTAGTTTAGATTTCATTCTAGCTTCATCAGCATCCCTATTTGAGGATAAAGAGCTGGAATTGCGGAGCGCTAGCTGCCTCCTCTCTTGGGTTGGTTTCAGTTTTGCTGGTCTGATCCTGTGCTTCTGCTGAGCATGTTACTCTCATTCTGTTCAGAGTTGTTACACGTGTCAAAACATCTCTCTTAATAGAATCTCTTGTGTTATGTTTCTTTGTGTGCAATTATAATCTTGATGGCTTTAACGCTCCTGGTTCATTATTGTTTTCTTCTGTGCAATAAAGGCAATTGTTTTTTCCCTGGAGTCTGCTGCAAGGGTTCTAGTGGAGTAGCTAAGGAGATATCCATGTTTGTTATATTGTTAAAATGTGTGTTTCCTAAAGTGTAGCTGTTAAAATAACAAACATTAGAGTTGACTAGAGAAAGACACTACCTGAATTGAATTGCCAAAGATATTTGAATTGGAAATAAACCCCAAATATTTGGAGTGTTTACAAAAATTGAATTGCACTGACATGTTTCTTTTCAAGGAGGGAGGCTTAGGTTTTATATAAATATCGCTCTGATATTTTAAAAAATTATTTTAGAAGGTGAGGGTGCTTTTTTTTTTTAATCAGTGTGACTGACTTATTACATCTCTGGCTTGAAGTATTCGGGCAGAGGTTCAAATCCCCGTTTTGCCAGATGCTGTAGGTTTTTGCTATGCCCGTGCTACGGCTAGCTGTTGTGGAGGGGAGGGTCCTGAGTCTTTCCTCCTCCATCTGTACCCAGCCGCTCGCTTCCAGTCCCTGGACTTCGGAAAGCTCTGGTGAACAGCGAGGCTGTTTGGAGAATTTGACTGCCAGAAAACTTTGTATCCGTTTTTTTCTGCAGGATTAATTTTCTGCTAATATAACGGTACTGAGGGGAATGCATCAGGGGAATGCATGTGAGGAATGCAGTGTGAAACCTCCTCCTAGTCACAATGATCTATCTGTGATGATGAGAAATAGCATTCTGAATTAGATGGAGGAAAAACTTGATTACTGGTTTGTCGTGTTTGAAGTCAGGACCTTCCCTTTCATACAGTAGAATCAGTGTCCTTCATTTATTTCATTATTCATCTTGCCCAAAATGATCTAATGGGTACAATTCAGTAGATGTTGGAATGATTAATGCTCGCTGGTTGGTGATGCGTGACATTTAATTAGATATTTTAGCTCGAATATACAAGATTCATCCTTGCAAGGATTTAAATATGGTTGTTTTAGTTCTGGATGCTACTTGATTCCATTGTGTAACTGCAGTATTTCCTATTGTGTTTCTTTTGTATTTAATATGTGGGGTTTTTTACTAAACCATGTGGAGTTTATGCCCTAACCCTTGGGTAGTACATTTTGGGATCAGTGCATGGAGATTTGAGATTTCCTGGCAGGAGTCTTGTTTCAAGGGCTGGGCCTTATATTACTGCTTTCAATTGTGAATTACTTTAATTGTTAGCATGCGATAAGGTTTACTGACTGAAGTAAGGAAAATTTGTCTTGAGTATAAACTCCAGATATGAACTGTACAACTGTCATTGAGTTGTTGTATTTATGTGTTTTCCCTCAAGCTGTATCGTTACAAGAATTTGGGTAACTTTGTGTACAGAACAGTTGCAGTGGTGCAAGTAGCTGGGGGAGTGGGCTTACTGTGAATGAGCACTGAAGGATGGGGGTGTGGAACCATGTTCTTAGCTTGTTGTATTCCTTGGATTGGAGTAGTGTGTAGAGAAAATGAATGGCAAACAGAAAGAAAGAAGGCCACAGTGTATGTGTCCACACTTTAGATGAGCTTTGAGAGTTGTTGTGTTTGAGGTTTTGGGTTGGTTTTGTTTGTTTTTCCCCTTTCTTGAGCAATCAGATGTTAGATTGCATGGCCTGACGAATGGAAATTCAGTTTTCATACAGAGCCTTTATATGAAAGGATGGAAGATGATATTACTTTTGATATGCTGCATTCTCTTACACCAATCCTGGATCCTGTTCGTGTTCAGCGTTTCTATTCCTCCTCCACTCTTGGACTTTAAATTGTTATTGATCGCTGTCTCCATTAACCAATTCCCTGCCTTTGGTTATGTTCGTATCCCCAGGGCATGGATCAGTAAAGGTCATCAGTGGCCCAAAATACAAACACTTGGCTCGCGCACTGTCTCGTGTTTTCTTGGGCTTCACTGTCAAGATCATTACACAGCCTGAGTTAAAAATTCTTCCAGGTGCCTGGGAAATGTTCAAATCCCAATGCAGAACTTTCCCCAGGCTGTGAAATCTCCGTGCACTCACTGAACTCTCTATGCATATGAATATGCAGCTTAAAAATGATGCTTTGTACAAACATGCAAATGGGATTAATGACTGTGGTTCATTACTGGCTATTGATTGAGATTAGACATCACTGGACAACCATTTGGGGATGATAATGGATTTGAAATGACTGATCCACAACTTTGTGTTTCAGAGGAACCGTGTCACAGGATTATCATTGCTAATGTAGGTCATAAATCTGTTCTGTACATGGAATTCATGCATCTGAACTCCTTCCAAACCACATTTTTCCCTACTTCAACAGCCCTTCATTAGAATTTGAGGGTTTGGAATCCCTCCAAGGGAGGAAAAAGAACACACGCTGAATGGGATGGGTGTTGAGATTAAGTATCACACATTATTAGCATGCTATTTAATGTATGTTATGGATATTGATTGGTACTGTGCATGATTTTATGTGAGCTAAATACATTAGTTAAAAATATAGTAGTGTATAGTGAGACTTTAACTTAAATTGACAGTGTTTGAGGGACAACATTGGAATGGCACAGAATAGATACCATTTCTGGAAAATATGGAAGCTTTGCAATGTTTACTCATTATATTTAATTTCAGGCAAAATAATTATTCCTCATGAAGTTAATGGAGAAAGAATTAGTTGGTCATATCCTAAAGCAAGATCGCATGACTGGACCCAGAAACAGCATTTACCTTCAGCATAAGTAGCCTTCATAATTGCCAGAGATCTCACTAGCTAGGCTCCTACAAGCTCCCTGCTTCAAATAGGATGCCCAAATGCTCCTACCTCTTGGTAAATGTAGAATTTTGGTGTGAGTTGCTGGACATGCACCAGCAGAAAGCATTTAGAAGAGGCTTTTTATTTTATTTTTTAAAAAAAGATATTTTTTGTTGTTAAAAAGGTAATTATTCATTGGTCTTTTAAATCCTGCATAGAGCCCTTTGTTGTCTAGTGTCTGCTATCCTGCTGGCATGCGTTTTGCTCTATCTAATCTCCAAGTATTGTAACTAGTTTATCTTTTGTCTTTTCATTCTTATTCCGTACCTGGCATACTTCCAAAGCCTCCTAAAAGGCAATTTTGCATGTACTAAAAATTGCCTTCTACCAGGTGCCCAAATTATTTCAAAATCTCATTTAACCACTTTTAATTACATGACATTGAAAGACAGCTGACTCATTTTTCAGACTTTAAAAAGACTAGCCTGTAGTGAACAGTAATGCTCAATGTTTTTGCAGGGGTTCTAAGCCAATCTTAGCACGCTAATGGATTTGAATGTTGCAGGCCTGACTGGTCTGTATAGATTATAACCTGAATTGGAGCAACCTGCTGCCTTGTGGACATAAAAAAAAATAATAAATCATCATAACCATCCAGAATGCAGAACCGTAGGCTGTGTTTAGAGCAGGCCAAAACCTTGAAATAAAGGAATAATTGTGCACTGGGACAGAGACAAGCTGGTAAGAGCAGTGGGGAAGGCGCCAAGTGAAACAGGATTTTTCTGTGTGTGTGTGGCTAGATATGCCAGCCTCTGTCAGCAGTACTCAGTTCAGAAAGGGAAAATGCTTTAAAATATGGAGGACTTGATTGGAAATGATTTGAATTCATTGTGTGAAAGTTCATTTATACCATACTGGGGCCCTTTTTGGTAGAAGGAGCATGTTATATTTGAATTATCCCAAATATGAAATTGTTACTTCTGAAGTGTAATGTAATCTCAAGGAAGCTTTAATAAAGAAGATGAACTTCATTAAAAGAAATGATTACTACTTTTGTGATGCCTAGTCCCGGTGTCTGTCTTATATAGAATCGGTGACCAGTGATGCTATGCCAAAAGCTTGCTTTATGTTTTTTCCCTTGATGTCGTAGCCAGCTGTCAGCCAGGTGGAATGGTGGGGGGAACAGTTATCCTCTCCTGGGTCAATATATAAGCATGAAATACGATGAAAAGACCTAGCCATTAGGTAATGTAGAATGAAAAACTACCTTGAGTTTTGAGCTTGGCATGCTATGCATTGACAGTTTTCTGAAGATTTCCAGCTGCTGGCCTTGTGTCACAGATTTTTGCAGGACGGTTGCATTTTTCTTCGGAGACAAAACGCCACGTACCTATGTAATGTTCACCATCTGCTGGTTACTGCCGTGCTTCCTGGCTTTGAAACTTCTTCATTGGTTTATAGAATGTCAGTTCATGATTGATTTTGGATTTTTGAAATTTAATTCTTTTTTTTTTCCCCTCAGCTTTGATGATAAATGAGGAAAAGAAAAGGTATTTTTGTCTTTCTACTGCTGGGTATTCTGGCATTCACCTTCTGGGTAAATGACATTTTGTGTCTATTAATAAAACAGGAGTAAAATTGGGCTTAAGATTATTCTGAAGGGTGAAACATATTACAATTACTACATAAGATGTTAGACACATAGTCTATGAGGATAATGAAAGCAACATGCAAAATGAACCGTAGATATCAAAAAAAACCTAGGGGTTTTAATAAGAAGTGTCACTGTAAATAATTAATGTGACAGTAACAGTAACAAAAGAAAACTGTATCTCGAGTCTGTTTCAAGGTTAGAAAAATCTCTCCCATGCTCTCTAGTAACTTTTAACCCTCGGACTAATTCTGACAAAACTCAGAGGATGAAAATCTAATGGATCAATCAGTTCCTGATACATTTATTTAATCAACGGCTAAGATAATGGGGTGAAGAGGCAAAAGATAATTCCATAGGCATACAGGCTTCGTTTGTGCTGTTTTTCATGGAATAATTCAGTTTTTCTAGACATTTCCTCCTGCAAAAGACTTTCTTTCCTCTTTGGCCTAGCATAAAATGTCAGCAAAATTAATCTTTAACAGTATTTGCAGTTCTTCCCTTGGGCTTTGCCGTGCTCAGGGTGTACCTGTGCTGATTTTGCAAATAGTATAGCAGCTTTCAGAATTTTGCTTTAGAATACTTGCATGAATAGAGGTAAACATGAGACATGTTTTTTCCAATTAAGCAATTGGAATATTGATTGTAAAGTGTTTTTTCAATTGCCACGGTAAGAGACTGTTAACATTTAATGTTTTAGACTGTATGTTTAAAATTTGTTGTTGAGTTGCTGATGCTTATGTTGAATGGTAAAGTTTTAGTCAGATGTTACCTGTTGCTGCAGCTCTTTTAGGACACAAAACTTTAACCAAGTTGTGTTTGTTTTAATGTGTTGCTTTGAGAACCATTATTTGACAGCACTGTCTGTAAGGCTTTTGATTTAAGATTTATTTGTCTCAGGAAAGGAGCTGTATCTTAGTTTGTCTGCAGAACGCCAGGCACGTCCACAGCACTACATAAATAACACATCCAAATGCTGGTAGCACAGATGTTGCTACGTTCACTTAATGCCATGTAGAATCCAGTAACAAAATCGTTGACTGATTCCCAGGACTGTCCCTGGCAACTGCTAAAAATAATATTTCTGTGTATAACTCTTATGATATGGCGGACAGAGAAGTCTGCCTTACTATTATGTACCAAATAAACTGTAGAGCAAGATGTTTTCTCTCCACCACTATTCAGAATAGAGCTGACCCAGGATGCTCAGTGGTTTCAAAGAGGTATTGCTCCAGTCAATGATGGGAGAGATTGAAAGAGGGATGTCCTAGACAGCTAGGTCTAATGGTACAGATGGCTTTATCATTTATTTTGGCTGATGCAAAATGACAATCCTTGTAAATTTTGAAGGATGGGAACTGCGGTCCTGCTTGACAGCTGACGTTATAAAGCAGACTAGCTTGCTAGCTCTACATTCCACATCATCTTCAGAGGTAACCTCAGTAATCCCCCTGGAGGAGCTCAGGGTTCAGATCTAAGTCCATCGTCCAGAAACATTTGAACAAGGTGCAATATTTGAAGCTGCTTTGACTGTTGATCTTACGTTTGCTATATTCACAGGGCAACACTATCAGTGTAGCTGTTGCCTCCATGTGACTGGTAATCCAGAAAGGTAATCAGTCACCTGGAAAGCTGTAGCATAACTTTGTGCCAAAGGCTCATGTTGTCGTTGAATACGACGCTTAATTATTGATATGTCTACAACTCAGTAAGTATTAATGGAGAGGCATCTTGTAGTGAGAACAGTGAAGCTGGAAGAAGGAGGAATATATAATGAAAGGAAATGTGCGTGTTTAGAATATGAGGGAGGAAAGATTTGTTAAGGCTTGAGAAGGTGATGCTCCATCTGCTATTGTGGAATGCAGAATTAACATTTCCAAAGCTTTTGTCCACTGTAATTGTTTCTGGAAGGGCAGGTTTATAGCATCAGTTAGGAATACCTGAAATCAGTTGAAGGGTAGAGCAGTATGCGTGTTTAATATTAAGATAAAAGATCTACCCATAGAGATAACACAGGGGTTACATGTGCCATAGACCATCCATTGCCTAAAACGTTTACAAGTTTTCTCTACTCAAATACTTTTTTCTAAACTATACAGGCATATGTCATCCCTTATAATGCTTTGATCTGCTAGAAAGCCTAAACAGAAAACCTCTAAACAGACCAAGCAAGGCCACACAAACCCAATGGGTTGGGTCCATGTAATGCCGTACATGAATGTACTGCCACTTTCTTGAAGAGAAAGTACTGGCACCAAACTTCTAAAAGTTGGCAAAGTTATTTGCATGTATGTGATGTGTTTCAAGTGACAGAAAAAGATCAGAATTACATTGTTCTTGTCTCCTAACATGTTGTCTGGTTCTTTGATTTGTTTGGTAAATAAGAATTAAAGTGGTTTCTTGTCTGAATTAAAGATATACACAATGTGCAATTACTTGTAGCGTAAATTCAGTCGGAGATTATGTGCATAGCTTCTGATAATTAAGACTGAGCATCTAATGTCATACTTGCATGTTTTTTATATACAAATCAGGGTGCATTTTTATTTGAAAATTGGTCATATGGTAGAGGACTGTGTTGGGAATCACAGACTGTTAAACCGATAGCCTAAATCATTAAAAACATCTGCTTTTCCTGATATCTCCCCCTCCCCCCCCAGTTAATCTTGTATCATATGTATAGGGCAGTAAAAAAAGTGTTGCAGCTGTGGGTAACAAAACATTACCTCAGAATTTGGGGTGTTTCTTTTATCTCCCAGGACTAAAAAATGCCGCAAATCAGAAAAAGTATGTCATTAGCGGTCAGCTATTAAGTAGATAGGATTTTTTCCTAAAAACAGCATTTTGCTTTGGATGCCTGACTTGGCTTGATGTAGCGCTTCTGCTTTGTAACATGTGTGTCTGGTTTGAATACTAGGGCGCAGCGAAGATTTCACGACTGAAAAGTGCAGGCCCTGGTGCTAAAACAACCCTGACAGCTGTCATTCCTCTAAGCAGCAGTTTGTGCTTCCCAGAAACCCTGATCTGAAGTCGATACATGCGTACTTGCAGATCCTCAACTAATACAAATCCCCTTTCTTCAGTGATGTGATGGGGTTTTTTTATGCCCAGGGAAAATTAGGGAGCTTGTGTTGCAGGGGACTGGGGCGCTGGGCCCCTTTATTCCTGGATATTTTTGCTTCAGTCTGTCCCACAAAACTTTTCCAAGCTACGCGCTTGTTTTCAATCTTGGCTTTTTTCTCCTTTGATCTGTAAGGAGGACTAAACCTCATTTGTAGCTCTTTCCCCTGCCACAGATTGCCAAATTGAATCCATTTCAACTACCTTCCCGCTCATATCTGTTTTCTGAAAGATTTTCATCATTGCCTGGATGGTGTATTCTTAAAATTCAGCCCAAGGAACCAGTTACTCGTGTAGCATTTTGGGGATCATATATTAAAAATACGCAAGCAATAAATCTTTTTGTGATTCACAACAGTGGCAGCACATACTACCCTCTGAATCAATTATAGATTTCATCAGTCCCACTTTATACCTGCTTCTGAATTTGTTTTAAAATAGCTCTTATTTCATAAATGTGTAAAGGGTATGATAATTTGTCATTTTGCTAATTTTATCTGTCTCCACAAGTGAGATCCACCTTGAGTTATTAAAAGTACAAGTGTTTCATTAATAAAAGCACATTTATTCCTAGCAGCCTGACAAAATTAGGGTCTCCTCCAAACCCTTCCTCAGGCTTCAAGCCTTTATGCTTTGGTATATGTAAAAAAAAGCTTCAGAATTATTCCTGTGCAATGTTAAAGTTTTTGAGAGATTAATCTCTCAAAGTTTTGTCTTGGGCATGGGGGTGTAACCACCGTAATGAAGATTATAATGATATTTTCACAAAAAATAGCCATCTAAACCGTAAGTGTTAAAAATAGTCAAAAGTTTAGGTAGGTGATATTTCATAATGGCAAGTTCCCCCCTTAAGATCTATCAGGTAAATGATGCACATATTTCAAGCTGTCTTAGTAGGTGCTTTTACGAAGCAATCTGGTGGATATCTGTTGGAAAAGGAGAAAAGGAAGAATATAAAAAAAAGGTTTCACACACCTCCCGCCCCCGACTTTTTTTTATTTTCTGTTTTTACAGTGCAACGATGAACTAAATATCTCTGAGTGTATTCTTAGGATGAAGTTTCAGAGTAGTGCTTGGTATCAACCCTTGAGCTGTTTTCAGTTCCCACAGTTTTATATCCAGAGATTTGGAAGAAGAATTTTTACTGCCTGTGATAGCACATTTTCCATTATTCAAATAAAAACACAGTTTATTGGATCCTAAAGGCAAGATCTTCACATTGATGTTGGTGAGAGCACCAGAAATTGGTCTGAAAACCCAAGGTTGGAATCTTTTTGGCCTGTATTTTTGTGTATTATCCCCAAACATTTTTCCTTTGCTTTTTTTAGTTAACAAAATAGAAAACTTCCATTATTCCTGGTATAATTTGGAAAGGCTGCATTAACTTTTTTCAGCATTTTGAAAGTTTGGGATGAAGGGGCTGTAAGATCAGTTGATCTAACGTTTATGCTGGCAAAGCTCATAGAAATGATATTAAGCAAAAATACAGGATACCTGGATACATTTGTTACAGTGAAACATTGGTAGGTGTCAGCATGGCTTTGGAAATTACATCTCAGAAATGTGTTAGAGTTCTTTGAAGGGTGTCCTGAGCATTTGATCAAAAAAGATCTGTAAACTTGGTGTACTTGGATTTTCAGTAAATTCTTCTTAAGGTCATTTGACAAAAACTCTCCAAGAAGCAAAACTGCCTGGGATAAAACGGAAATTTATCTTCTGAATATAAAAACTGGAGAAATGACAGGAATTCAGAACAAAGAAATTATTACTTAAGTCCTGTAGGGATCTGTGCTGGATCCTAAGTTATTAAGACGATCTTGGAAACTGGGGATGAGAATGAGGTGCACGAGTTTGCTGATCAAATGAACTAGTTGGGGCAGTAAAAACAAAGGTTGCATGTGAAGAATTACAGTAAAAGAATTCCTGTCGCAACAGTTGACAGTGAAGTGGAAGATGAAAATTGGTGCAGATGAGACAAAATGGTTTTAATTATGCATAGATAATAATGGGTATAAACTAATCATTAGTGCTAAGGAAAGAAATTTTGGAGCCACTGTGGTCAGTTTTCTGAAAATCTCCATGCAGTAGTGCTAAAAATGCCAATCAAATGAAAAAAAAAGACAGAATAAACCAGAAAAACACTACTGTGCTCTTGGTAAATGTGATCAAAGAGCTGGAATGCTGCCTGTGTGAGGAATGATACTCAATAGAGTAGGAATGTTCAGCTTTGTGGGTAAAATGATATAATAGGGAACCTGTAGTGTCACAGTTGGTTTACAGAAGGTAAATGTATAGTCAGTGTTTACTTTTAATCACAGCATTAGAGTTAGAAGCATTGAAGGAAATGAAATAAGGCATTTAACACCCCAAAATAGTTTTTCACACCATGCATATTAAATTTTGGAATTCATTGACACAGGAGATTGTGGGTGCCAAAGGTTTGCGTGTGTTCAAAAATTAATTATTCATAGAAAAAAGTCTCCATGGACGCTTGTTAAGTACAAAGCTTCTGTCTCAAAGAAAACCTAAGCCACAGGCTAGGTCTGGGAGAGTTTAATAGGAGGATCACTCTACATACTATTTCTTCTTATTTTCTTTTTATTAAGAAAACCCTACTCTATAACACGATACTGAACCAGGTAGACTTTTATTCTGAAGCTGTATGTCCATACTTAAATGAAATAGAGCTATACTGGTTTATATCTGAAGATTTGGCCACATAGTTTGAGTTAACTTTGCATTTTTCATTTATTTAACATATCGATGACCCCAAGAGATGGTAAATATGTCAGAGCATTTATACTCAGTCAGAAGAGACAGAACTGTGATGCTTAAATCATAACTTCTATGTAGAAAATGGCATGGATTTGGGAAAGAAGAAAATATTCTTCCCTGAAGCTATTTTATTCTATTTTGAAAGCAGTTCTCTGGGCTTAATTTATTTTACTGATAAACTCATAAATAAACTACAGAAAGTAAGAATGTAATTTTTGGAACCCGTATTTACTTTCCCATGGAAGATAGCTACTTGATACCTCCTTTTCTTTTGTTAGCATATTTAATACATGACCACTTCCTCTATGATGTGTCGGAAAACTGTGTAAAGTAAAAATATGAATGTTTTCAAGCGTAATTTTTTTGTTCATATGCATTTGTAATGTAAATGCGTATGAATGTTATTTGTAATAAATTTGCAATGTAAAATCAACAGTTGCTACTTAACCTGTCTCTCTAAACGTAGTTATTTTGCTCTGTAGTTTGAATAATCTACACCTGTATCTTCGCTACAAACTATTTACTGTTTTTATTCCTCATAACAGTGAAACCCAGCTGGTCACTTCAAGCGGGGATACGCCGGTGCGGACGTGCCCGTGCTGCACGGGACTGCTCATGGCGTTCATGTGGTGATCTCGTGGCTTCTGCTTCCACGGATGACACGAGTAAAATACGGCATCTTAACAGGTATGGAGTTACTGCAGATTCTGTGTTAGCTGATTGGTAGCTTTACTTAAGAACTACTGCTTTGTGTTTTAGCCCAGTGAGAGAGAGAGATGCCTAGCATCAATTTGTGGACTTCACTTTAATAACATAGATAAATTAAAGGGAAGTGGTGCAAAAACCAGACTTTAATGTGAATTACTAGATAAAGGCTTTACCAAATAGGGAGCTGGGAAAGACTTAATTTAAGATAGTGCCGAAAAAAAGTATTTGCTTTTATTTACTGTGACTGTGGGCTTATTGGTTTGCTTTTTTTTTTTTAATGTTGTAGCTTTGTGGAACTTCAACATGTAATCTAAGTAAGTAACTGAACAAAAATTTAAGTTTTATAAATAGTGTTTCTAGCTCATAGGTATACCGCACACTTTAATTTGAGGTTGGACAAGTGGAAATTTGTTTTATTCATTATATATGTTTTGGCGAGGTGACTCCTGATGAATAAATCAAGGTATACCACTTCATTTTCTGTCTTATCCATGCAAATGCATTTTTATGATGATGCTTCTAGAATATTAGTATATTCCCACTTAGCAATAATTATTAGTTCCTCAACTTGCTTCAGTTATGTTTGAGCTGACATAGTTTGATTAATTTACACCTTAAACGAATGGAATGGATTTATATTTTTTTTCCCCAAACTATTCCTTCTAGACTCCTGAATAACTTTGGAATAGTGTTACTGACACCACTGTACTGTACTAGGTCTGATATTTGACAACTGAATACTATCAATCCACAGACAAGTCTCATTTGTGTTTTCGCTAGTTCTTTATTATCCAGTCCTAATGGATTTTTCTATTTCCTCTCAGTCCTCTTCTTCCTTTGCATTTGAATGAGGTGGAATATGCTTTCAAGCTTGTTGGCCACTGCAGGGAAATAAGCTTCACTGAAAAAGGAAGGGAGACTTTCTTCTTTTCCTTCTTTTTCGCCTAGATCGCTCCCTGGCTGCTGCAATTGCAGTGAGCCCCACAGCTGAGAGCTAGGGACCCATTTACGAGCAAGCTTGGTGAAGTGGGAGTGTGGAGGGGTTTTGTGTTTTGTTGTAAAAGTGAAGTACTTCTCTGAAAGGCACATATGAGTTCAGATTTTTCAAAATTTTATAGTCCGGCCATATTTTTTTAGACCTAATTATAACTCTGTCAGTATCAGATTTTCAGTCTTGCTTTCAAATCATGGCTCAAGGAAGCATTAAATAAAAGCATTGTTTTCCAAGTGGGATAAGTAATGTATCCTTTAATGAAATATTTAGAATTATTTTGGCTAAGCTGAGAGCAGCTACTTAAAAGCTTGAAACAAATATTCAATTTTTATAAAATCATACACAAAGCAGTTAAAGTTTGGTGAAGTTCAAAACAACTGAGAAGAGTGGTTTATAACAGAAGTTGTCAGCCAGTTCTGATAACAGATTATGCTTCCACATTACTATCAGTAGTAAGAATTAGTGGTCAGTGTTTTGCTTAGAAATGAAAACATCTGAAATCTATTACATTGTTGCCTCTTTTCCTAACCTGTTGTAGGATTTTAACACTTTGATCATCCTTTTCGGCATAATCATGACCTTTAGGAAATAGTACTAAAAATAGCTTAAATTTTATGTCAGAAAGGTTTTGAATTTGCATAGACAAACGTTTTGTTTAGACACTTGAAAATATTGTCTCCACCGAGGAGGCTTTTGTAGTCAGAGGAATCAAAGCAAATCTTCATCGCCAACCCGTGCCTCCCACTCACACTCATTACCAAATCCCATTTCTACCTTCAGTGTATCCGATGTGCGCTTTGCATTCGAAAATAAGAGAGTAAGGGGCCCAGCCATGATGTGAAAGGCTAGTTATCAGCATATAATTATTGAAACCGTAAGTCATTCCAAAATCTCAGTGGCTAAAGGGAGCAGGAGGTGGCACAAAAATGTGGTGCAGTGTGCTTAAAATAGGAGTATTCAGAGTTTGAACTAAAAAAACTTCACTTGGGGACCTCGCTGGTAAACTTCCAGTCCGTTCACAAAAAAAGCCTATCTGTTCATTTACATTACATTACCTGTGCATCCAAAAGACAATTTGAGTTCTGTTTAGGTGATTTTTTTAAGATATGCTGTAGAAGTGTATGTGGTGTGTGAACTTTAGTGTTAAATGAGTACAGTGGAAAAAATGAGATGCTCTTGAAGAGTTTCTTTACAAAGGGTTTGATTACAAGACATGGTTGTTTCAAGCTTAAGACATCCTGCCTAATGACCTAATTCTGCAGAAGAGTCAGCTGTAATTGATCCTTATGCCCACGTTGACTAATTCAAGTGAAAAAGCAACCCGTGCAGAATATATGGCAAGATGTGGAAGTAAGAGAAAGCCATTAAAAGATTAATCAGTCTGGTAGTTTCCAGTCTGGATTGTTGATATGGTGATGCGTATATACAGAAATGCTATGCAGAATAACCTTCAGTGTATTTTGGCTTGGCATTACTAATTGCCAGGCTAATTGGCTGAGTTTGGCAACACTAATTCTATATGTTTCCTGGAGTGTGAATTTGTTACGTGCCTGGAGTTCTCTGATATGAATGAAGCCAGCTGTACTAGGTACTATATAAATATGTAACCTCCTTCAGACTCTGTTACAGTCTGGGCGTGTGCAACAAAATGGGAATGGGGAGCAGGCTTTTCACAAGGGTATTAGGTGCTTAGAGAGGTTTTTTTCTTCCTGTCCTCACAGAATATGTGCCTATTACAGAATCACATGGGGTTGGAAGAGCCCTCTGGAGATCATCTAGTCCAACCCCCTGCCAAAGCAGGGCCACCCAGAGCAGGTTGCACAGGATGGTGTGCAGGCAGGTTTGGAATGTCTCCAGAGAAGGAGACTCCACCACCTCCCTGGGCAGCCTCTTCCGGGGCTCTGCCACCCTTGCAGGAAAGAAGTTCCTCCTCATGTTGAGGTGGAACTTCTTCTATTCAAGTTTGTGCCCATTTCCTCTTGTCCTAGGACTTACCTAGTGCTACTCTTCAGAATTTTCCCTCTCCACGTGTCTGCCAGTTGACACAAGCTCTGAACAGGGGACACAGCTCAAGCTAACATACTGGTGATAGGGTAATAATCAGTGATCACAGTTTTTATGCTTAGTCTAGGGATTTATTCTTTCCACTAATAAGGAATTAACATTTTATAAATGAGGGCTGTCTGTTTTCCTTGTTATTACCTATTTGGGTGGATGCCTGCTTTCAGATTGGAAAGCAGCATGTTGGGGCTGGGGGGGTAGAAAGCAAGATGAATATCAAAGGCGTCACTGCCATCTTTCTGAAAGTGCTATGTTGTAAATAAATGCTACGAATAGAAAAACATACATTTCTGTAATGAGTGGCAGTTATCTTTTTATTTTCAGATTTCCAGAAGCTGCTTTTATATGTTAGAAACATACCTTTTTTTATCCAGAAACACAACTTTTGAAATACCTACAACAGAGTTCTCAGTGGTGGAAAACTTGGTATCAAGAAAGTGGGGAGGCTGTTTGCTGTCTTTAGCACCAAAACCCAAGGGGCAGCTTTCACAGTCATGAGATCCATTTGTGGAGTCCAAAGAATTCAGTGTGCAACACCTCTTAAATAGAAAAAGGTTGCCAACAGTTTTAATAAATGATGTAGTTCTTTGCAAATGATAAGAAAATTCAGGCTGCTAGTTGTTGGAATTTTATTATAAGGTGAAACTACTGCTGAATTCTTCCCCCCCAGGATGTTATTCACAAGCATTTTTCTTTCATGTGTGTTGGAAGTTTCTGTCATATATCTAGCCACAAATGTCATTCCTACCAGGAGTATAATGTGAGGTAGCTTTGTAGTTAATAATGTTCTTCTCCTTGACAACTTCTGTGCCTTCTATTTAAAGATAGGATCTGAGTTTGAAAAACAAAACAGAAAACAAACAAAAATCCAAGCACTTTCATATTCCCCGAAGGCACAAACACATGCTGAGGTGCAACCGTGATCCAGCTTACTGAAGGATTTGAGGGAGTCTGAGTTCTGATGTTGGAACTTCTTGATTCTTTCTTCAGGGAGAACTGGCTGTTTTAAAAGGAAGCTAAAAAGAAAATGGCATAACACCAGGGATGGGGGAGACAATGTACCTGCCATGGTTAGAAAAATAATAATAAAAAAAAAAAATAATCAAAACCAGCGAAACACAGACATATCTGCTATCTTCAAGGTTGCCCCATATTCTTAATGATTACAGGAAGCAACTTGATCCCGAAGTGGGGGAAGAAGAGGCTTAAAATTTGCAAACAGGTTTTTATTCAGCAGCATAGCTCAGATTGAAAATATATAGCCAGCCATGTTAATAGCTCAGCAAACAGTTCCAGGATTGTTTTCTCAGACCATAAATTCAGGACTGTCAAAGTCATTTTGGCAGGATTAATTTCAATTATCCAACTGTAAATATCATCAGAGATTTACAGCCTGATCTCTGATATGCAAATCAAACTGAACATCCTATATCTCATGTAAACATAGCAGTTATTTAGTTTTGCAAACATATGTTGTAGGCTGTATGTTAAATGCAAACATTGTTATTTATGCTTTAAGCTTTAGACGTATTTTGCACCAAAGTCATAACATAATTTTTTTTTTTCTCTAGTTTATCCATTATATAGTCATTGGACGAGGTCTCCATTTTTCTCTGGTTTCTTTCTGTAGTGAGAAATATTGGTGGAAGTAAGCCACAGAGAAGTGCAATTCTGTACTGTCCTGCAGCAGACCTCAGGGTGAATAAATGTTTGCAGATCAGAGCAATTGGCTGCTTTCTGTTTGCTGTTTTTTAATCCATCACGTATCTTACTTTCCTTCTCATTTAACACCGTAACTTTTTGTCTAGCTCCCTGAAATTTCTCCAATAATAAAAATTTTCTTGTCAAATTCTGAAAAAATGAAAAATCCTCATTCATTACTAGTATCCTTTGGTGCTTTTTTTTCAGGTGCAAATTGAAAAAGTAACTAATCTGCCATGACAGCTGTTAATAATCCTGTACAACCACTAATGTAGTATCTTCTTACTAAGGTGTTAATATATTTTTACTTATTTCTAAATATGCACAATAATAATTGGCGACACCTTTTTCTTTTCTAGAACAAGTCTGGGAATTTTCACTTCTTTACCTAGTGTCAGATGTTTATGACATAAATGAATTCACAGTTTATTTAAATAATTCCTTTTGTTTTTAAGCCTACATTAAGATTCTCAGTTTCTGTTATAACGTCTCTCAACTGCTGATTATAGTTTTGTTTATTCTCATAAGAACTATTTTCATTTGGGGAAATTTAGGGTGAGTATACATTTTCAAGAGATTAAGCAGGGATGGATTTTGTTAAGTAGAAGCCCCTAATCAACTGTAACTTTCCTTGGAATGATACCCTGCAATGATGATACTGCATGTTTTTTATTATTAACATATCTTGACAGTGTGCAGTGCAAGACACAAGTTGATTTTAAACTGCTATGGTAGTTTTGGTTGGTTTTGGTGGGTTTTTTTTTTGCTTTAGTCTCAATAAAGAATTTAGTTAATGACACCGGAGTCGCCAAGTTGGCCAGTCTAATTGCATTGTACCATCAAAGCAATGGGAAAAGGCGCAGAGTTTGGCCTAACTTCTCCTGGCATCTTTCACATTCATACTCTGTTTCTTTTTCTTCCTTTTTTCTTAGGCAGTGGACAGCTTTTAAATGAAACATTTACTCTCAGATTTGTAGTCATTTTTCACCACACTAAATGTATCCCTATCGGGAGTCTAGAAAATCTCCTTTGAAGAAACTCATAAAGATGGTCTAGTTTCTCTAATATGGAGCCACACTTTCACGTTTTGAATCAGAATGAGGGAGTTTAACCGGCGCTTGTCAAAATGCCCCTTTTCAGATGACACTTAGCTGACTTGCTTTTCAGTGGGACAGAAGCCACAAGCTCTTCTCGCCAGATACCATGTTTAATTGATTCCAGTAAAAGTGAAGCTAATCTATTTTCAGAAAAGACAAATGTCCTCCAGGAAATTAGAAGGCAAGTAGAAGAACTCAGAGGAAATGTGGAAGGACCATCTTTGGGTAGTTTGTAACGTCGGTCCTGACAGCACATCGGAAAAGGCTTGCCATTTTGATAAAGGAGAATTCCCTTTGGAATCCTCTGAGGAATACTGGAGAGACAACCTGCTATTAATCCCTCAAATCGAAATGAGGCCTATACCCAAGTCTCCAAATTTATAATTATGCTAAAGTTCCATAATACACTTTTCAGGACCAAAGAAAGTCTAAAATCTAGTTGTTATAATTCCCAGAAAGCCAATTGTAAAAATCAATTTGAAGATGTAAATTACCAGGGAAAAAAGGTATCCAAAGCATAGTTGTTCAGTTAAGGGGAAAATATGGCTTAATTTCCATAATACTGGCAAAGATGAATCTTGAAGTACAAAACTTAAGCGTAGCTGAACTCTGTATTGTAAACTTTATTTAAATCATGTTACAAAGTTAGTACAATAGTCATTAATAATGAGAAATCCTAAATATGGTGACATATTTGCAAGTCCAAAAAAACCAGATGAGTCTTACCTAATTTTCATGGAATGCCTAAACTGGGCAAGTGATAAAATTCTTTACATTTGGTAAACTAAGCAAAGAGGTGAAGTGCTTTACTCAAGGCCATATAGTGAGTAACTACTGAAACCATCATTAAGAACTTAACTTTCCATGCCTTGGTAACATTAAAAAGAAAGTCAAAATGAATTGTCTGCAAATTTTCCTACAGGGTGAGAAGGAAAAATCAGAATTGGATTTTCCATAGTAGTACAGATTCATGAGAAAAATACATGATTTTTATTTCTTTGTCACTTAAAAGATGCAGTGATAAAGCAATGTTGTACTTGTTTGCAGTTGCATATCAATGTTCAAAGCGCACATAAAGTGTGCTTTATAGAGAAATAGAGACTCATAGAGAAATTAAAAGTGTATGCTGTTAGCAATATTGCAATGACCGTCAACCTTCACACTTTGCCATTTGGGACACAGTAGACACATGTGTCTCTGTGGAATGACACTGTTAAGCATGACAGGAATTGTGTAGCTTCCACTGAAATGGTTGTATTTGTGGTTGATGGCTGCAGGTCTAGATAAATCAGTGATCACTGTGGTTTCTACTGGAACTGTCTGTAGCAATTTAGCTTCTACGTAAGAAGCATATTCGAATTTCTTAGTAGGTAAGATGACAATATTTTTTTAAATACCGAAAAAAAAAATTTTTCTAAAGCATTAAAAAGACAGAAATATAAGAGCTGGTCTTGAAATGTACTGGTTTTGATTAAGGGAAGGAGAAAAAAAAATCCACTTACTACTATATTTTTTTTAAAACTAGGGTGTGGTGAATGGAGCTGCTTTCTAAATGGTCTGAGTTCTCATCTCTGCAAATATTTTTAGTAGGCTGATCTGAACTCTACAATCAGTTATCTAAATAAGATTTCCAACTTCTTTATGGAAGATGGAGAGAAAGTTGCACTTGATTTGCATAAAAGGATGTATCCTTTTGTTATCTAAACAGTTTCCTTGCTTCTATTAGTTCAGCATCCAGTATCACTTGGAGAAACCTATTAGATGTGGTTGAGGTTTCTTTATGTTCCGGTGGCCCTTTGCCAGTCCAGGGATGCACAAATTTCCTAAACGATGTGTAGCTGGCTGAGAGATTCCTGTTGGACAGGAGAATGCTTTATTTGTTTGAACTGCTAAGGTAATGTGATCTTCTGCAAGCTGGACACCTTTCTACTTGTCAAAATGCCCCCTAGATTCCCTGACAGCTAGTTCAAGAGCAGGATGAATTATGGAAGTGATACGTATGCTTCCTTCCATCAAATCCTAACCAAACCACCTGGCAGGTCCAGAAAACTTGGTCTGCTTTGATTGTGTACACTATGGCAGGCTCAGTTGGTTTGTTTTCTGTCTTTGACAATCTGCAAGTTGAATTCCTTGTCTTACTTGCCAAGTGTGCAGATACTAGAACTAGGGCTTCTGCAAAATACTGTTCAGATCTTGACAGGGTGTTTCCACTGTCCTACATTCGGTATTCAAATGCAAAGAATCGGTACTGCAGACATTCAGCACATTTGAAGTCATAGTGTAGTATTTCACTATGTATCCAGGCTCATTATCCGGTTGTTTTCTTTATCCTTCATGTTACAATCGTTATTGGCTGTATTTTCTTTACCTCACCTGTTTTCCTGGAAATATTCTCTTAGAGTATCTCAGACAAAACAAAAATGAATTGTACCGACGGAGAGTTGTTCATACAGCGGTGAAAGCTGTCAGATATTATTACAGAATTCAGTGAAGACAACAGTTCATTAAAATGATGTATTTCAATCATCACAACCATATTCTGTCAGTACCAGTTAGTGCAAATATTACATGTATGGTCTGTGATACATGTTAAAGTCGAGTACTGCAACCTAAAATCACAGTGTGCAGCAGTACAAGTAATTGTAGATTGTTTCCCTGCTTGTGGCTCCAGTGAATTAAGAAGACCAGGAATATGTGTGTCTATTCATAAGCAGCAGTACTTTGATAGGCATATGTATCGCCTGGGGAAGTGGTTGAGGCACCGTCCCTGGAGGTATTTAAAAGACAGGTTGACATAGTGCTTGGAGACATGGTTTAGCGATGGGTTTTTATCAGTTAGGTTGATGGTTGGACTACATGATCTTAAAGGTCCCTTCCAACCTAGACAATTCTAGGATTCTTTGTCCACCTGAATGTTAAACTGTTTTTCGCTGCTGATGTCGTCCGGTTTGAAATCAGATGAGTTGGTCATTTGATTTCAAAATGAAAATCTGCTGTAATGGATGCCTTTATACATATAAATTCCTATTGTTTGAATTCTTGTCCTCTGGCTCCAGGCAGTCTTTGGAGATGTGTATGTGTTGACGCTTTCTGGGTTTGTTTTTTAGTTTTGGTTTTGGTTTTTTTTTTTTAAGAGTTCAAACTTTACACAAAATCTTGTATTGCCAGATCATTTTCTCTCCCAAACGCTGGAACTCTAGTTGTCTACCACACGTGTCCTGTTAACGCAAACTACACTCATCTTTGATTAGCCTCAGGTGAAATATGAACACAAGTCACATCTTAATCCTTAAACAATGACTTTTTCCATACAAAACTAGTCTCCTGGGTCTTTTGCTGAAATTGGAAGACATTAAATTGTGTTTATACCTTCTTAGAATGTGACTGAATATTTTTTTCAGCCCAACAGTGGTTTCTTTTATCAGTGACAGTTTTCAAAAACTTGTGGCTCATTTCTGTCCTAAATCTTAAATTTCCCTTAGTAGGACCACATACATATAATACAATTTATTTGATGCCCTGTGCAGATTTTTCTTTGAGCTAGATCTCAGTATCTTCAGAGTAGACTTTGAAAGCTATAAAGCTTATATCCACGCGATAAAAGTGGTTGTGTCTTTGAACTGTTTACACAGCCAGGCTGACGCTTCTCATGAAAATAAGGGGGAGGATTTGCCATAAGATCAGGATGAAGAAAATAAAAATGTTGGCAATTTTTCTTCTGCACTTGCAATGTTGAGGAGCATTTCTGATGTGAATTGAGACAAATAATGACAAAAAAATTCTCGTTCTAGACTGGTCAATATCTTTCCCAGCAAGGAAACGGTTCACTATCTGAAAGAAAATTTGTATGCATCTGTTTACTGAACTCAGAGCCTGCAAAGGCTCATGTATCTGTGGGAAACCTATTAAATATGTATTGGAATTATCCCATTGATGCAAAACCAATGAGTTTCTTTATATTTTAGTATCGCTTTCCAGCATATTTCTGTCACCAAAACAAAAATTCTAGATAATAGAGTCTTAATATCAAGACTGTGGTAAAATGTCAACAAAAACTGTGAATTATTTAATACAGAGCAGATAGTTATGGACCATTTCTGTTGCATAAAGGGCATGCCAGCTGCACAGTATGGACATAGTTAAAGTTATACTTGTGTTTCTCCTCTGAAGGCCTAAGAAAAAAATAAAAATACTCTATGTGATTTTCTGCAGTTATGTTCTACCAATTAAAAAGCCTTTTTCGTAGTGGTGTTTTTTTTCATATCAGAGTTTGTTTCATAGTAATATAGATCAGAGCTAACTGTGCTTGGAAGGGTAAGATGAAAATTAGGGCTTGAGGATGCAGTGTGCGATGCTAGGTGGGAAGTTAGGAGCAAGCACTGTGGGTTTTTGAAAACCCAATTTGAAGTGTGTCGGCCTTTTAAGTAATCCTTCTCAGGTTATCACTCATGGCTTGACAATACTTGGATTACATATCCAGCACCCACAACAGTAGTGTAAACTAAGCTTTGGTTTATGCAACTAAAAATTTTAGTAGTGACTTGCTGGAGATATATTTATCACCAAGATAAGATGATGTCACAACTTCTAGAATTACAATGCCGGTATTAAAATCTTGGCAAGTATTGACTTGTTGGCTATCAAATATACCAGTTGGGGGTTTCGGACAAGAGTTTGAGATCCTGGTTATTGAGCTTCTCTTCAATATTCTATTAGGTATACTAATATGAGAAACTACTATATTTTCCTGTGCGTGTAAAGTGAACAGGTTTTAGCATTTGCAAGTTTGGGAAGAAAATGTGGATAAGATCATCCCACCACAACAGGTAGATATCCTACTTCCTCCTACTCTGAAGTGTCCAGTCCTCAGAGAAGTTGCTGCATTTTCCAGTCCTGTGGAGTCGAGCAATGAAAACTTGCAGAATTAGGAATAGATTAGATGTCCCAAAATGTTGTGGTTTTCTATCAGACTTAGGTCAGATTCTTTTCAAAAGGACAAGGAGGTACACTTCTCAAACTCACTTTGGTCAAATCTGTCTATATTGAAAATGGTTGCATGTTTTTTTCCATTCATGCTTAAGAGTGAGTAATTTGCTGGTGAAGTTTAAGTCTTTTAAATTAGTTACGAACTAAAACAAAGGACACTCTCCCCTTAAGAAGGGGGATATATGGTCAGATCAATAACAGGAGGAAACACTATTCTGTTTTGTGCATGTGTTTCAAGTTAACCCTTTTCTCCAGCTGTTGACAGAGGGAAATACATCTCTCTTCCACCTCTGTTTGGGGGCAGTGGGGACGGTGTCTAATATAAAAATGGACTTGTGAGAAGATAGCAGCAGATCAGAGCGGTGGGAGGCAGCCTTGGAGGTTTTTGAGTAGTTTTCCTGCTGAAAACACAGAGCCAGTCCCATAGTTTGCTACAATGATCTGAACAAAAATTCTAGCACCTGTAGCTTAAATCAGTAGGCCAGGCTTTTTATTCCTGACTCCAGTATCTGCTTATTAGAGAACCTGGAATTATATTGTTTTTGTTGTGGCTCCGTGTCTAAGAGCACAGCAAATCCATTATTCATAATATCTTCCCAAGTTCACAAAGCCATTGAATAGTGCTGCATATCTCCTTAAAGCTGCCACCCACTCAAATCCATTTTATTTGGACAAATAAAGAAACTCTGCACTGAAGAAAACCAATTCGAAAACACACTGAAATTCATTTTCCTCACTTAAATATTAAAGTGCTTATATTTATTGCGCTTCAGCCATGTTGTACTCTTTTCAAAAAGGATTTGCTCATTTAATAGGTCTAACGGAATTTCAGTAAATTTAAAATATGGAAGAAAATAAACTAACGTATGACAAGAGTAACACTGCTTTTTGTGCAGTGAATCTGCACTCTGTAGATTAAACCCATCCATTAATATTCTGTGTAACTGCATACTAATTTACAATACCACAGCACTGGCCCAGGTTCTTGTGGTTCTCTGCACTGTTGCAACTGACTGGTTTTTTGTTGTTGATGTTTTTTGGTTGTGGGTTGTTTTTTTAAATAGGTTTGGTTTTTTAAATGAAAGAGTTTTTTATTTGAAAAATGAGGAGGACTGTTCCTGGTTTGCAATAAAGTAATAAAGAGGGGCTTCTAACATGTCACTGCATTTTTTTAATTTGAGACTATGAGTTTTTCTTAATCTGACTCTCTTGATAAAGGCATTTTTTATATATATAAATATCAGAATATTTATATATATGATATGATTATGATATATAAATATCAGATATATATATCAGAAAACAGACAGCTGGTAGTTTATGCTGTGTGTATATTTTTTGGTGCTAATTCATTTGTATGTGACATTCAGGGAGCACAGCTTGCAGAAACCCCTTTACGTGTGCATTGACCAGTGTAAGTTATCCATGCTGCTTACATGAGTCTTCCTGAATATGGGTTGGGATTAAGATATAGAGATGTTAGTCTAATCTCATATAAAATAAATAAATAAAGAAGCTGGTGAAATTAAATTGTACTGGTACTGCTTTCTCTATCCTATATAGGATTTCATCACTGTAAAGTGAGACCAGCAAATGGATTCTGAGTTAAATTAATGGTAGAGTTTTTGTTTGTTTGGAGGGTGGTTTTTTGGGGAGGAAGGCGTTGTGTTTTTTTTATTTTTGAGGGCTGATAGCTTAATGAAGTCAGTTCTATTGAAACTGTGTGGATGTAGTTGAGTTCTCTACCTTTATTTTGCTTGTCTGCTATATAGTTCTTGTTTCAGTTTTTCCCTTTTGTCAGTGGTTTTACAACAGTTGATTTTTTTGGAAGGCAGGCAAGAATTTTGTTTTAGAAACAGTGAAAACCTAGGTCATCCTTGATGTAGCTTAATGTTGACTCTTAGCAAACAGAAGCCTGACTTCCTATTCTTCAGTGAGGCAAGTCGTCTTGTCAGCTTCTGCCTAATTCTGGTAAAGCCATGTAACAAAGTTGTCACCTATGCAGATGTTAGAGGGTGGGTTCCCTTCATTTAATGTCCATGAAAAATTGGATCTTTAAAAGTGCCTGAAGGGTTGATGGAAAAGCTGTTGGAGCAGGCACATTGTGACTTTGGAAAATCCCATTAAGGATCTACGTGATTATTTAAGCACCCAAAAGCTATATGAACCTGAGACTCTGCATTGCCAGGGAAGTTTGGAGATCTCATCCTAAATGTACACATTTATCGAGAATATGGTGTGATCGATCTCTACAGTATGAACTCAGGGTAGGCTTTGGCAAGATCTTTTTAGGCAGGAGTAGCTTTTTTAAAAAATGTGGTTTTATACACTGTTATAGACTTAAAATCCTATAAAAAGCAATTACGTGTTATAGTTGTGAGTGACTTCTCAGAAGAAATAGATTTGATCAGCCTCACAGTTAAATACCAGGATTCAACAGAAAATGTGCACTTCAGTGTAGCATGGTAGGTTTATCCCGGTCTTCCGGTGTAAAAGTATTTCAAATTGTATTTTTCATTGTCACATTTCTCATTTTCTGGGTTATGTGTGACCACCCAGTACTTGTGCATATAATACTGTATTCTTTTATCTATTCGCATAATGAAGTAGATGACCCGGCAGTGTGTGCTGGCAGCCCAGAAAACCAGCCATATCCTGGGCTGCATCAAAAGAAGGGAGGTGATTCTGCCCCTCTACTCTGGTGAGACCCCACTTGGAGTACTGTGAACATCTCTGGGGCCCCCAACATAAGCAGGATGTGGACCTGTTGGAGTGAGTCCAGAGGAGGGTCACGTAGATGATGAGAGGGCTGGAGCACCTCTCCTACAAGGACAGGCTGAGAGAGCTGGGGTTGTTCAACCCGGAGAAGAGAAGGCTGGGAGGAGGCTTTATAGAAGCCTTTCAGTATCTGGAGGAGGGCTCCAGGAGAGCTGGGGAGGGACTCTTTCTCAGGGAGTGTAGCGATAGGATGAAGGGTAAGGGTTTTAAACTGAAAGAGGGGGAGATTTAGATTAGATATCGGGAAGAAATTCTTTCCTGTGAGGGTGGTGAGACCCTTAAAGAGGTTGCCCAGAGAAGCTGTGGTTGCCCCATCCCTGGAGGGGTTCAAGGCCAGGCTGGATGGGGCTTGGAGCAACCTGGTCTGGTGGGAGGTGTCCCTGCCCATGGCAGGGGGGTTGGAACTTGATAATCTTTAAGGTCCCTTTTAACTCAAACTGTTCTATGATAGAAAAGTGAAATAAATGAAGGAAAGGATGGGAGTGAAAGAAGTGACCAATAAATTCTTCAAGGTGCTTGAAATGCACTGCAAAGGAGGGTTGAATATTGAATTTAGATGAATTTAGATTTAATTTTCCCCTCTATTTTATTTGAACAGCAGAAGCCTAAAACTGGAAAATAACATGTTTGAATGCAACAGTTCTAACATAAGCATTAACATACACACACAATTAAATTACTTGGTAGGGATCCATCAAAATGCACGTATATCTTTCAAAATCAACATTGGTACATTCGTGATGAGTTAAGAGACATCTGAATTCAGTTGTTCAGGGTTAGTCAGAAAAGGCAGAAGTTTTACCTGTAAGATTTTTATATTAAAAAGGCAAAAATAATAAAAACATGGCAGCTTCCGCACTGACTGCAAAAACAGGACATCGGTTTGGTGCTGATGTCAGCTGGTATGATAATTGAGGATAACCCACTGTCACCAGGGAGCAAGACTTTGCTTATTCGGCTGCAGAACTGCTGAGCAGAAAACATGTTCGTACTAGTTCTGCAGTGTTTAATGTCGGCTTAAATGGTTTAGATCTATTTTATTATTACTGAGATTGCGCTTATCTGATTATCTAGTACCCATATGCCTTGAGGGAGTAGGAGATAATTGTTTAATAAAATAAGGCTATGGTTTTCAATAAGTGATTTCTAGTGCTTCTGTCTTTAACTGTCTAACAAAAAAAATCCCTTAAGGAAGCTTGAGTTGCAGAAAGTGCTGAGCAAGAGTTAGAGTAAAAAAATAATATAAGCACCACCATGTACCTTTCTGAACCCGAGTGCACCTTGCCCCTGGATTGATGTCAATAATTCTGGGATAGATGATTATTCTTTCTGTATAGTGAAAGGGAGACCCAGGCATCTCAGAGGAAGACAAGATTGTGTTCTAGTTCCTGTCCTAAGGACTGAAATGGCATTTTATTCAATAACTATGAAATACAAGAGCTGACCTTGGAGGGGGATCGCTTAAGTTCTTGTCACTCCGAGTTCTGGGACCATTGGTCTGCAGAAATTTTTTTCTTCAGCTGACTGCACATAGTCAGACTCGATGAAAAAGCTAGAAAGTTATAGCCATGAACAAAGGGTTTAATACATGAATGTTGACTTTCCTCGGGCAGAGGGAAGAATTAAACCTAGGTTTTGAAACTGGATCGAGGAATCTAAGCTGTGCTCGCCTGCATCGTGTTAGGAGTGGGTACCAATGCAGTTCATGTGGGGTCCAAAACCCACAGGTATATGTTGCAGATGTTGTGGGAATGCCTAGCAAGTTGAATTTCTCAGAGTAGTGTTAACAGATTGTTTCTGAGTTCAGGGTAAGAGAGATTACAAATTTCTAAATATTGTCAGGATAAAAATACTTTGGACTGTTCCCAAACATTGATTTTTTTTTTTATTAATACTTACAAGCAAGGCCAAGGTTCTGTGTATGACCAAGATGGTCCCTGAAAAGGGCACTTACTAAGACTTTGGATACAAGTTGCCTAAATCTAATCTAAATCCCATGACTTTCAAAGTCATTTTAAATGACATGATTTTAAACTTGGGAAAATGTGTCCCTTTTCAAATGCAAAATAATCTGAAGTTCCATATAAAAATGCATCTCGCTTCTGAAAATTTGGATTATAAGTAGCATGCTTGTGTTCAAACTAAAGTAGCTGAAATAAATTATCAAAGTTGATTTGGAGCCCAGTTTCAATGGAAAGTGAGCTTTTGCAACAGCTGTTGCTATGAGCTGAAAAATGCCTGGTGCTGCCAATGATTAGGTGTTGACTAGTGAGATTTTAAAGAAACCTTGACAAGGTACAGAGTTCAACTTGAGCCTACATAGTAAAAGGTGATGAAGAATATGTTACAATCTGGTATGAAAATATATGTGCTATATTGCAAAAGTTTTTGATGTTGGCAGATGTTCTCTTGGCACCGCAAAGCGTTCCTCACCCTCCTGAAGTCAGACCTGGCAACTGCAACCCTGTTTTCCGCTGTTAGGGTGGACATGGTTTGCTGCCGAGGCATTTGCGCTTCTCTGGCCTCCCTTACTACAGTGACTCAGTCCAGAACAGCCACATATGGAAAAAAAAATGGTCGATTAAATTTGTGGTGATGACTTGTTGGTTTCTCTGTTGAGAAAGCTATGAAGGTACTAATTTCTGTTGCTACTTTTAGGCTAAGTTTGACAAGTGATGTGTCTTCTGGTCCTGGTTCTTACATGTCCTGGAACATTTAAGAAAATAATTTAATTACATGCTTAGTTCCAGATAGCATCTGTAAAGGATTCTACAGCATCACTGTATTGCTTTAGAAATCAGTCTGATCTTGTAATTGTGGATACTGTTCTTCCTGTACAGTGGCGCTTACTTAGGACGCACACTGTGATTATAGAAGTTTAATTACATTGATACAAAATCATACCATTAACAGGGAAAGTTAGAATCAAAAGACTGTAAATCGTTCTTAAGTAGAGATCTTATGCCTTACTGTTTTATCTTTTCTTTTAAAAAAATTAAGATTCACAACAAAAAGCCCTTGTCTGGAAGCAGAAAATAATGCAAATAGTACTACCTCTTACACAACACTTCACTTGCTCAAAGAAATGTAAAATGTAAAGAGGCTAAATCTTTGGTATAATAATGAGCAGATTCATTATTCATGTTTCAAGCCAATAAAAAAGGAAATAGATTATTGGCGTGTACTATTAGTTTTTGTGAAAACCTTCTAGTGAAAGCCTAAGTAGAATATTATTAATTTAGTAATTTGTGCTCTTCACTCAAAAAACCACATAAAGCTATTGGCAATCATATTTATTATTCTCAGTGTATATCAAAATAGATCCCAATTTTGAGTAGTATTTGAATAACTTGAAGAACATAATGTAGTTGCTTGTATTTCTGGTTTTTTGTCTACTTTTGCTAGATGGGTCTAACCAAACACGGTACCTGTGAAAGTCTTTTGTTCAGTAAAACCCAACCGACCACTCACTATCTGTGTGCGCTTTATGCAGAAACATGCTCAATAATCAATAGCAGAAGATAAGCGTCCTTTATTATTTCCCATGGTAGCATCAGGCAGTCAAGTCTGTGTTCAACACCATAGCAACCAGTGTGTCCTTAAAACTTTGCCTTTGTGCTTTTTGTCTGAGAGTATTTTTTTTCTCAGTGATGTGTCTTAGTAAGCTGATCAGTATCTCACTAGTAGTGGAAGTTTCCACACACTCAGCTTCCACTAAAATAACTGTAGTAAAAGCATTCCAGAAAAATAAATATGGTGCTATAATTGGCTTCTTTCCAGTCATACGTATTACGTTACATAAATTACAAGAAATTGAGACAAATAAGCATTTTAATCCCAAAGGTAAGTCATGACGTTTTGTAACCTCTTTCTCCTACATTTATAGAACACTATTTCAAGGACTGTGATTATTTGGCTGTTACCTAATTTCACTGCAGAATAGAAATCTGACTGGAGCATTGCTTTCTGCTCGTTAATTATCAATTTATTAGGGGAGTTTTGACCAAATGTCCCTCACTATTAGGCCTTGCTGAGTCTGAAGTTCAAGCTATTAGACTTCATTTAATGTAATGCATTGTGCTCATTTTCTGTTCTGCATGTGCTTTTTTTGTGGGGTTTCTCAGGTGTGTTCAATTTTCCCTTTCTGTTTGCCAAAGAGGCTCTTTCAAGTTATAGAAATAGGACAAAGTAATTTTTAGAACATCAAAATATGTAAGGAGGCGAGGCCCCTGGAGATGAAATAGATTTCCAACACAGCAAAATAGCTTTCCTGTTCTGTTTGGGTGTTGCTGTTGACTGAGTAGCTTGTTGACCACACACAAATGCATAAATGGTAGCAACGCTGTGCACCACTAGCAGAGGTGAAACCTGAGAATAAAGGAAGGCCATATTTGTATTTTGAGGTTTGCCAGCAAGCTTGTGGGCACACCATGATGGACTTGCTTTTGGCCCACATTCCTGCTCTAGGTAGATTTTAACATTTTTGTGGTGCTTGCAAAGATTGACCCCCAAAATATGTGGGACTAGACTAGGCTGGGGAACGTCTAGTGTGCTCTGACCTCATAAAATGAGATCCAAAGTTAAGGGCCAGTCATGCTCGAATGTTGCCTTTCAGCTTCTCTTAGAGTCTACAACCACCTGAAAGGAGGTTATAGAGAGATGGGTGTTGACCCCTTCTCCCAAGGGAATAATAGCAGGAGCAGAGGAAATGGTGTGAAGTTGGGGCAGGGGAGGTTTAGATGAGATATCGGGAAGAATTACTTTCCTGAGAGGGTGGTCGGGCCCTGGAAGGGCCTGCCCAGGGAGGTGGTGGAGTCACCATCCCTGGAGGTATTTAAGGAATGTGTAGAGGTGGCACTTCAGGGCATGCTCTAGTGCCCGAGATTGTGGGGGGCGCTTGTGTGTGTATGGTTGGACTCGGTGATCTTGGAGGTCCTTTCCAACCATGAAGATTCTGTGAGTTTTGTTAAAATGGAGGGCTTACAATATATGTTAGAAAAATTCGGCCCAGACTTGGGGCTTACCCGAAAGTGTAGTAGCATCCCGTGTGAACACAAAAGCTTGCCCTGTGTGTGCTAGGTGTTCCTTATGCAAGCAAGGCCAGAAGAGGATTGTGACTATAGTTCCCACTTGCAGCAGGGTGCTGTATGTTCACCTACTAAATCACTGTAGATTGTATTACTGATTTCAGCAGGAACTGAAGCAGGGCTGGTGACAATTTTGTGGCGCGTTTCTAAGTTGGTGTTGAAAGAAAGCTGCCGTGCTCAGATCAGCTCCTGAAAAGTAAGGGGAAAAGAACTTGGCTAAATTTCAGAGAAGAAATCCGCACTCTGAAAAATAAACTGCTGCAGCCTTTCAAAGCCTACCAAGCAATGCAAAAATGTAACTGTTAAAGTCAACTTAAGTCCTTTTAATTAAGAGAAGCAATTTGATCCATTGCAGAACCTCCATGTTTTAACGGTACAACTCTTAAGTTCTCATATTTCTCAAGGATGTCTAAGAAAAGGGTGTAATGGTATCTTATTGCAGGCTTGTAAACTTGCTGAGTCAGATGAGTAATGTTTGTCTATATACCTAGAAAATATTAATAAAACACTTATATCGTGCTTGGGGTTCTTTCTTCCTTAGCTAAACCTTCCTAGTTGCTTAGCCTTTTGCTTTGCTTTTGGGAGGAGGAGGAGGAAAAGGACAGAGGAAGGGAAAGAATTACACCCTTGAATTTACCAGTTAAATCCATACCGCTTCAGAGATCAGTTTCCTTTTACATGCTCAATTTACTGTGCACTAGACCAAAAGTGTGAGCTGTCAGGCTCCTGTGGTGATAAACCTGGATCTAATCCTGCTCCTACTGACATCAGTGGCAAACCTTGTGTTGCTTTCAGTAGGAGCAGGACTTAGATACACCACGCTCCTTGATTCAGCCGGTCTTACCCGCCCGAGCTCAAAGCAGCCTCTGATGTGAGTGATGACAGGGAGGTTTAATACTTAATCCCGCTTCTTCTCACTGTGAATTTAAAAAGTGTAACAATTAAAATGATCTGAAACCAACAATAGAAAGTGATTTTACGTGATTTAATAACTCAGGAGTAACTCTGCAAACTGGCCCTTGCTAGAGAAACCCTGACTTACAGCTTCTTTTAAATTGGGGCATTGCTCTTTGTTTTGCGGAGCGCTCAGACTGTGTTCCCTAAGTGCTGAGTATGAAGATAAATTATACAGAGAAGGATTTAATTTATATTTTCTTTCTAAATTGGTAAATACTGGAGAAGAAATGCTTAAATGTTCACAGAAATAGTAGTAGCATTTACTTTAGCACTGCAGTTTCAGTGTCCAGCACTATTTTGAAAGAGGGCACAAATTAATGTTCACAAATGGAAGAGAGCTTCATTTTATTGAAGGTAAGTAGTCATTGAACAAAATGGCACATATTGACAGCATCGTACTGGCATATTTCTTTTCAAAGACAAATGTACTTAATGTACTTTACAGAAAAAGAAGCCTCACATGTCAATGTCTTATAAAATGCATTACATTTAGTGAAATAATGAGTCAAGAAAAAAAATGGTCATAAATAATGGTAGGCACTTTTTACTGAAATATTGGTAGTTTTACGTTCTTGACATGAATAATTGTGTGTGTCGTATGTGAAGCTACATAGAAATAAAATCAAGGTCATAAAATGTAAAGACATGGTAGGATGCATTTATAACAGCAGAAACCGAACTGGCATTTTAATGTCTTAAGTCACCCTATGTGCCATACTTGCCCATTGATCTTAGCTGGAAAAGCTCTATGCCTAATTCAAACAGATTTTGGAGATAAAGCCATAGAATGGGAAAGGGATAGGACTTGATTTTGTTAATAGTATTCTCCGCTGCACTGTTAAAATTATATCACTGTAACAGGACTGGAGACTGGTTGTTGTGTGACCTTCCAAAATTCCCTCAGAAATGTTGTGTCCACCTTCATAGCAGGTGACTTGCTGGTGTAATGTACCTCGCCATTTTACCTGCTAGTGGTTGCAGGTCACACAGGAAGGATTTTATTCAACAGACATGAGACAGGGTTTAGTTCTGGGGGAAAGATAGTACAGTCTGAGAGTGTTTGTGCATTGTATCTATTCCTTTGGAAAGCATGTAAAAAGGTATTTGGGAGAGGCACTGACTCAAAAGTACATGCTTAAGATCTCATTAATTTAGATTGACTGTGTAGGTGCTTTCACTTACCGTGCTTGAAATGAGATTTAATATGGCACAGCAATAAATTAAGTAACTATGACTACCTAACTAATCATTGAAATGGTATCACCTCCCACCCCCCTCAATTTTTCCAACTGGAGTTTGACATAGAAACCACATAATTTAAAAAAAAAAAAAAAAGAAGAAAGGAGGCAGAGTTTGTCCTGTTTTCATAGGATTGCTAGTAAACATAGGTTGTATTTTGGGTGGTTTTTCTTAAAGCACTTTTAAATAGCAAAAGAATTGGCAACTTGTAATCTCACTGTTTGCCCTGGTTTGCTGTGTGTCTTTGGAAATCAGTACTAAGCTAGCGTGGAGCGCTGCAGATCGTCCAATGCTTTGTGCCCTATAAATGCCCACAAAGCACTGCTAAAGGGCCCTATATTGCCCTTTAGCAATAAATATGTACCAGGTAATTATAAAATGTTCCTCTTGGGGCATGCCGGCTTGTTGTCCTTAGTGAGTTTTAACTCTGTGCAGACAGGGAAGTATACAGGGTAAGAGAAATCTACCCAGTATCTGTATTTTCTTTTCAATTATTGTACAGTTGATGAAATATCTAACTAGTGCATTATTTGGCTGCAATTGTGCGTTAGCGTAGAGGTGGCAGCCTGTTAATATTCAGTGAAGTCTTATGTAAGTGGAAACGTTTCGTATCTTCTGTTTTCAGTGTAGTTTTACCGAAAGCCCTTTTGAATTTGAAGCGCTCTGGGATGTGATTGTTAAAAGAGAAGTCTCTAAAAATTGAGCAGGTAACATTTTCCCATAACTGTTGAGCTAGTGATATAGATAATGGTATGATTAATTTAAATGCCAACATTCATGGTATAGGTGTGCTTCTTGTACCTCTAGCAGTCTGTCCATGTTGGTTTGAACCTGTTAAGAAAAATCGAAACCTGGTGAGGTAGAATAAAGGCTGATTTATTGATTGACGTCATTACCTTACCTGCTATTAAGGTAAGGGAAATTGACTTTGTAGAGAAAAAGAGAACACTGAGGATAATTAGTCATCAGTCAAGAAAATGTGTTAACTGGTGTTTTACGTTGAAAAAGTAGTAATAACACAAGTAAAGGATGAAGGTTGGAATCGCTGTCTTAGAGGAGGTTCAGAATACAATTGGCAAAATACTGAACTACTGAGCAGCATTTCTACAATGGCATCATTTATTCAGGACCTCTCTTTCTGCCTCTGGATGTAAGCAGCAAGAGTACTGCAAATGCCTAGCCAGCTAGATGATTCCCTCTCTCTCCTCAACAAAAACGTTCAGAGATGGTGAAGCCCATATCCATGAGACTGTGTAATCGTAATGAGGAAAAAAAAAATAGATAATTAATTTTACTACAGATCTAGTCTAATGTAGACAAACTTGAACCATTAGACAGAAATATAAGCTACCATGAAAAACAGGGGGAGGCTGTACCCTTCATATCAACTTCTTTTTTGTGGAAAAAGAACATCTAAATAAAATGTTTCCCCCCTCCAACCAAAGATAGCTTGTATACAAGACAGTCTTGCTGAAATTATATCTCAGCTGGAAGGAAAGATGAGTTTATTTTATGTAGCAGTTGGAGGTTCTTAGAAATATCAGTCAGTCAGTTACCAGAGTGGTAAATTAAATCTTGAGAGCCAGAGCTCACTCATCAGTACGCAATGATATGGAAGTGGCAAGGAGAGACAGACAACTGCATCAGGTCTGAGTGTTTATGTTCTTGATGGAAAAATACAAATCATTTCCTTCCCTTCTGCTGCTGTCATGGTCCATCACTTTAGTCCATTTTCACCTTGCTAAGGGATTCTGAATGGGCCTTCCTGCTTTGGCACCTAATTAATCTCTCACAAGTCTGTTCTTGCAGCCTGTCTGCCCGGGATGGTCTATATCTTATGTCAGTGACTTACAAACAAAATATTCTTTTTTACTTTACATTCCTTCCTTTTTCTGTGTTCTTACCCCCAAGCCTCCTCAAGCAGGTTGAAGATGATGTTCTCCACCTGCCTTTGAAGAGGACATACACACAGCCTGTTATTACAGGAAAACATCCCCTTTTCTTCTCTCACACTATGGTATGTAAAGTTGTCTATGTTTTCAAAACTAATAAGTGCCAATAAAAATACAGAGCAGGATTTTGCTTGTCAGAAACTGTTCAAACTCCTTACAGTGTAACAGGCAAGCAGGAAAACATTGGTCACTTTTCAGAAATGGCATATCTATACACAAACAAAAGTACATGATCTGAGATTAAAAAGGCCTATTCTGTGGCATAAAACATTACCATGAGTCTATGAAACAAAAAATTATTTTTGTGGAGTTATTTTATTGTCCTATATCAAGTGATCATGAATATCGGATATCTTGTGCACCAAGCTCTAACAGCCACAATACTTTATGACTAGTTTAAAATGAGTCCTTGTGATAAAATAACACATGTACTTTATACAACAGATAATACTGAATGGTGTAATGTATTATCTATAATAGAAAAACATAGATTCTGTAAAATGATACCAGTGAAATCTAATATTCCTTTGAAATAATATTTCCTGGGTAGTATTTCTACTCAGAAGCAACTTATCTCCCTCCTAGTATCCCTTCTGTGGGGAGAGGCTTGGTGTTCAGCTCAGCACCGCATATGCATTTCAGTCTGGGAAATGGAAATGCATTAAAAGACGTCTGAGAAGTCAGTTTGTTAGATGAGTGATCAGGGTAGTGTCCATCAAAACCCTCTAGCTTTACTGGCCTGTATCTGATCTGCAGATACTGAGCAAGAGCTCTGAGAGTCTGCTGGTGACATACAGGCAGGAAGAAATGGGAGGGGAAAAAAAACAAACCTCACATCTTTAATTCCCCCTGCTGACAGCTTCCTTAATAAATATTGTAAGAAATTTCTCAGTTAAGAGCCACCCGGTAATCTAATTTGCAAGCCCCAATGATATATTCAGCAGCCAGCTCAGGGGAGGTGTGTTTCTACTGTCAGAATCACATGAGCAGGGAATAAAGTTCTGAGCTGTCACTGAAAGCTGTAATAATTTATGATGAGTTGTTGGCTTTTATTTTTTCGTACTATTTTTGACTCAGCTGAACAAAGAGACTAGAACTGCTACTGACTGTACGTTGATTAGGTTTTTCCATAGAATGCTCACCTACCTGAATGTTTTCACAGGATATAACACTACAAACACTGCAAATTCATCAAGTTTTACATGTATCTAAAGAAATCATAGACTGAAGCCTGTATTGGCATGGATGACTCTTGTATACAGCCGTAATGAGTGGTGAATGCTCGTTCATTTCAGTTGTCTACCCTCTTGATGTGCTTGTGTGGGAGTTGAGCCTTTGCCATTCTGTTCAGTTTTAGTAATCCTGGATTTGTTTCTTACCTTCTGCGGGCTCCTGGTGAGGCATCCTTGGGCTCTTCCTTCTCTTCTCCTGGACTCTGGTTTAAGGAATGTTCTGTTCTAGTGTGCATGCAGAAAACAAAACAAAAGCCAAAAAGCTTTTATAAGATCATAGCTGTATAGCCAACTTCAGGCTGTTTTGTGAGGGAACTGATTCTCTACAGCAGTGTCATAGTGGTCGTGTCTCTATTCCTTATGATGGGAAAAACCTTCTGTCTTGTGTTCCGGCTGTATCAGGTTGATACCCTGAACTGAGAAGGATCAATAGTGTTGTCTCAGAAATTAACTCATTAAAAGATAAGAAAACAAAACAAATATCTCTAGGATATTACTTCATAGCTGATCAGCTGGGAGAAATCGGGATAGTTGGAAATCTCCAGGGTTGGAAGAAATTCCAGAACCATGTCATAGAGTAATTCCTTTGGAGCTGTGGTCAGTTCATGGTAAAGACCTCGATGCTTGGGTTTTACCTCTGTTTCCTCACATCTGCTTTAAGAACTTACAGCTTATAACGGCTAAGGGCTCACCCATAGAAAGAGACCTTCTTCAGGGAAAAGGCCTTTTGGGTGTCCACAGTGAGAAGACTTTACCCTCAGTAAAGAACTCCCAGACATTGCTGTTTCTATAAGTCTTTCTGCAGATCTCGAGAAGAATGTCAGGCTGCCAGCACTTTCTGGCTTTCTTCAAGGTGCAATTTATAGCATGGTGCTATCGATTTCTTAGACTCCCTTTGCAAGCAAGAAGGAAATGATGCCGTCCCTCTCCTACCTTTTCATCCATGTTCCTTTTAAATTCTGTATCAACAAGGCTTTTGAGGATGCACCCAGGAAACCTAAGGTGGTGCTTTCATTGTTGGTCCTCACAATTCATTTTTTTTAAAACCTGTTTCTCCATTTCTTTTTACCTTCCCACTATAGCTTTCGCTACTGGGAAGCAAACACTAACTGGTTTGTGGTTTTTTTTTTTTTATTATTTTCTCTGTGGTGTAGTGCTTGGGTGATGAATAGTTGTCAAAGCTTTTTTTTTCTGAAGAATAGCTAGGAAAGATACATGAAATGCATTACTGATTCACCTAAACTTTTCTCTTGTTCTTATTACCCTGAATGGCAAGTGCTGTATTTCTTTTATTTTCTTTTACAGTAAGAGATACAGATACACGACACGTGGTCATAAAGATTCGGTTAATAGCATTGAGTTTCTTCTGTTGTCCAGCACTGTCCTCATTAGCTCTGCTGACAAGACTTTATATCTCTGGGATGCTAGAATGGTAAACAGTCTTTTTCTTCGTCTTTCTTGAATTCAAGTAAAGTGATGGCACATTCGGTGTGAGAAAAACAAAAGCCAGGGTAAAATCGAAATAGAAAGTAAGGGTGATTTAGCAGTAGAGTGTTCACTAACACAGTTATTATCTTGTGACCAAAAATATCACCATATAATGTTTCCTTGACGTCTGAAAGGACTGAATCCTCACAGTGCAACAAACGAACATGCACCAAGATCACTGACTAAACAGGAGGACTTAATTAGGTGGTGATGGTTTTAGCGACTGATGGTCTGGGTCTGGAAGACTGCATTGCTGCAGACTGTGCTGTGTCAGTTCAATAGATAGAGCGACTCAAGGTCAGTTTTGTCAGGCTTCTTTTGTACGTGCTGGCATGTGCTTTAAAGTACATATAAAAGTAATGGGGGAAAATGCCATAGAAGTAACGCAAGCTGCATAGAAGTCTAATACATTTATTCTTCCTCTAGAAGGGCTTCCCCCTCCCCCAGCCTCAGAACTCATTGCTGATTTCTGTATGTGTATTATTTTCTCCTTAATATACCACTGTAGGTAGCGTCAGAAACTCTGCCTCTCTTCCTTTATTCTTCTCTACCTTCATTCTTTGGTATAGTTATAAATGGATTTAGTGCGTTGGAGAATGTATTTGTCCCTGCTGCTTTGCTAGACCAAATATGTAAATCCTGTTCAAGTAGAAGACGGGAATAGTGCAAGAGGAATTTCTTTCTCTTTCATCAGCAAATTCAATAATTATTGCTGCTACTGTGGTATTTCTCATAGAGCAAATCTTGAAATTCTCAAGTTGCTATTTGAGTTGGTATTCTGGTCACTTTGCATTTCTCAAAGAGTAAAGATACAAGAATCCATCCCAGATTTGAGGAAGTTGTATTCATGGAAGGGATTTGAGAGGAAAGAGGCAAAGAGCTATTGCTGTGTATTAATAGGCATTGTCATCAGAGCTATACAAACCTAGGGTAAGAAAAACTGACATGAAAATGACAGTGGAATATTTGAGATGCTCATTAGGGAATTTCTATTTATGGATCATAGAAACAGACTGAATAGAAGGTCGTTTAATAATAATCCTGGACATAAAGCAAAACAAGTTAAAATGAAGCCAGTCAAGACTCATTATTCTTAAATGTGTTGGTCTGTAAGAATATTTGATATCCAAATATGAATAATTCAGAAAGAGAAACAAATATTGAAATACAAACAAGTGAAAAACTGGATGGAAAAATAGCTTTTTTTGCTTTGTTTTGTTTCCACTAAATCCTGCAAGGAACTTCCTCTTGCAAATGTCTCAGTAATCTCCTGTTCATAGCAAATTAACAGAATTATAAAAGTGTTTTTCTTTGGTAAACTTACAGAGAAAGCCTACTTAGTTTTTGTTCACGGGTGCTGCTTTTCAGATTTGGCTAATTTTGCGAAGATAGGAGAGATCTTTTGTGAAAAGAAAACATTTCACATGACATTTTGTTTTGTATTCATTCTGTTGAACTGTTTCCCTATTCAGTGGGAAATCTTGCAGATTTCAGATATGTGCCCACATTGAAGCATCACTTTAAGTGGTGAAATCACTGTGAAGATGCTGTCTCCCTCTAAATACTGAATGATATTAAATGTTCCCTCCAAAAAGAGGATGAATTATTTTCTCCCATTAATTTGGAACAGAATATTTTCTCACCTCTGTGAGATCAATTAGCATTAAGGAGTACATTTAAGATAATTTTACTGAAACATGAAAATCATACTCCAGTTTGTTTTCTCATAAATTAGATTCATATTATTAATCACATCTTGCTCTTCAATCATTAACTTCACTCAGCTCTTTATTATTAAAGATAATGGATACAGAGAACTGTAAGTCAAAGCAGTGCAAGTTGAATGGACAACGAGCTCTGGATTTGGGACAGAATGGGACATAAATCTTTGTAATTACTAAGATGAAGCTATAATACAGCCTTCAGGCTTTTGAAACACATGACATTTACTTTTTTTTTTTCTTTTCCTTTTTTTTCTGGATAACATAGGGTCAGATCTAGTGGTTCAAAAAAATCTACAGACGTTGTCTGCAATTTTAAAACTAAGATGTAGTTTCTGCCTCCAGGGAAATGAGAACACAGAAGGTCGAATAGTATTTAGATGATTATGGCTCTTTCCAAACATTCTGGGAGGAAAATATGGACTTGGTGTTGGATTTGGATGGGAACCACCCTCATGCCATGCTAGACTCCCAGTAGATAAGATGTATGAGGCTGCAATTCATCGGTAGGAATTTCTTGCCAGTAAAGCTGATGGCTCTCGTGCCAAGATAAGCTGCAGAATTTATTTCTCTTTATACCAGTTTCATAGAAAGGCAAGCATATTCTGGCTTTTCACCAGAATATTTTCTTGCTGACACGTCAGAGTGAGCATCTCTACTCATGAATTGCAAAGTGTGTCCAATGATAAATGTGAGAGGTGCAAAAGAACATGAGACCCCAAGAGTACGAGCTCACCTGCCTGGGTTAATTCTGATGATAAGCGGTCTGCCATTCACCTGCATCCACCACCTTCTGATGAGTAATTTTTTGGGCTAGTCAGATTTCTCTGGATAACATTTGAGCCAAGCTGAATCTTTGCTCTTTCTCGGATAAAATGCCAAATATTTATACACTTAAATAATTAAATAGAGGAAAAAAGTACTCACAGTTTTCATGCTACATGTTTGAAACTTATTGATTTAGTAACTATCCCATCTGCTTTCTGATTCTTGAAATGTCAGGTTCTATAACTGGATATTTCATTTTTCAAGAAGTTGTGCAGTGACTGTCATTTAGAAGTCAGCATTCAGTAGCAATGCCCTAAGGAATGTGTCCGACAAGCACTTGGAAAGACTTTTGTGTGTACTTAACCGGACAGTCCCATTCGCATCGGCGATACTATTCTTGTGAATTAAGTTCGGCACACACACGGCTCTTTAAAAAGTTAGATTCCTACAATGCTCTATTTTTCTATTTGATTTTGTGAAATATTAAGTATTTGAGATGCTGTTTGATAATTGTTGTCCATTTTGGTCTCTAGTGATCACTGATACTCAAGTGCTCGGAGTTTTATTTTTTAATTATCCAGGATATATTCCTGACTTCATGCAATGTTGCCTAGTAATTTAAGACAAGCCCTATTTTTCTGCATTCCTTTTGCAGAAGACTGCTGGCATATAACACGAACGAAAGGATCCCATTCCAACCCCTTGATCAGACTAACATCCCTGACATCCAGACAGGAAGGCATCGGGCATGTCAGCTTTTTACTTGTTTGGGTCAAAGATGACTTAAATACGGGTCAGACAGCACAGCAGAACAGTGACCAGATGCAACTTCTAGATCTGTGCATCAAATTTTATCCTTGACAGTTATTTGTGGGCTGTACAGCACAATCAAACGTTCGAAGTTCTGAGGTAGCGTGGTCTTTGATGAAACCAATCTCGGAGGAAAAGGGAAAAACAGAATGAGATTGTCCAAAATCCTGCCTTAAAAGCAGCAAATAGATAACTCATTCTTACCGAGCCAGAACCTGGTTGTGGCCATCACAATCCCCAGAGACTGCTGTAAAGTTTCTACTTACCCCAAAGC
>VXAK01009103.1:14550-53188 GCA_013399435.1 Arenaria interpres
TTTTAACTGGGAACATGTTTAGTCCAGTGTTATTTAAACAAGCTTATCTCTTTGATCAAAGTCTACAATCTGAAATTTGAACGGGGTAGGGAGGGTGGCTGGGTGGGTGAGGAAATCTATCAAGTACATATTTGTGTGTGTGCTGCTGTCTTAGCTGTGTGCCTGTGGAGGGACAAATGTATATTGCTTCGGAATAATATCGTAAATTTAACTAACTTTGGCCATTTTAGCAGAAGTTCTGAAAGCATAGTATTATTACTAAAATAAGACCATTTTTAGTAAACTTTTCTTGAAACTAGTAGTGACCTGCATATTCAGTTTTTCAGTTTCTTGGGTTTTTTGAAGATTAAGCCGAAGAACTGTGGAGTTCTTTAAGTATAGCGTAGACTTTGCTAGTATTCAAAGCATACTAACCGGAACCCATATATTAATGCATTTAGGTCTGGCATTAACCTATTTCGCTGACTGAACCACAGACCACAGCAATAAAGCCAGGGAGCTTGAAACAGTTTCTGGAGGCTTTCATTTGGCTGGTTCAGGAGAACTGGTTTGTGCAAAGTTAAAATTATATGGAATGAGATTGCAAGATGAAGCATGCATGCCACACCTTTTCATTATGTTCTCCCCCCCCCCCCTTTTTTTTTTTTTCCCTAAATATAACTTTGAGAGGCATTGCAGTTTATTTTGAAACTGATCCCATTTGATTATTTTAGATTACTTGATTTTCTGGTCAGATTTAAAAATTCAGGTTTGCTGAGGTTTTTTTTCATAGGACTAGGAAAAAGAATGTCCTGTATTGAATTCATGTGTCATGCAGTCAAATAACTTTTTCCTAACTTTGAGGATATTCCTATGACAAAAGGCTGAATGGTGTTTGTTTCATCCTTTTACAGCCTGAAAAGAAGCAGACAGAAATTTCTAGGCAAATCTAAAGCTCTTCCTCGCTTTTTAATGTTACTTGTACCCTTCAGGCTGCTATTTCTGAGGAGAGTGGGTTATAAACCTTTTCTTCTACATAGATATCATACACTCTTTAATTCTTTTAGCTATTTTTATTGACTGCGGCTCGTTATACACACACACACACACACAGAGGCGCACGCGCTTGCACACACACATTCTGCTTTGCCCTATCTCAGTTACAGCATAGTCCTACCCAGGGTCATTACAATGTACACATTACATATTTCTAGCAAACATGAAAATGAATCAAACAGGGGGAGAGATAAGCACAGATAGATCGGAGCCTGCTGAGGAAATAAAAGGCAGTAATCTGCCTGACCACCGGACTGCTCTTCCTGGTTGGATTTAAGTGTTCTTTCCCGTTAGTTGCTGCGGAGCGCTGGCTACTCTGAAGCGAAAATTTAAACGACTAGTAAGAATGGAGTTACACTTAGAGGGACAATTATTTGGTATAACTCCAAAAACTAATTGTTTCTGAAGTGATGTTTAAACCAACGTCGGCACAAGGCAAGAGCTTCTGGCTCGTGGCCAGCACCTTGTAGTGCATATTAGCGGAGATGAGGAGTTCCTAAAAGTTACAGAGAGGGAGAGGGAGGGAGGGAGAGAGAGAGAGAATGTGCGTTTTCAGTGCTCTCTCTGCATTTGTTTGTATCCTCCTCCTTGCCAAGATTAGAGGAATACCTGTGTAGTGCTGCTTTATTATGATTTCTGCTGAGCCTCAAAATAGGTTCTGGTATTTTTTTTAGGTGGACTGCCAGCTGCCGATCTCGCTGTTGACAGTAAAAGCAGATATGTTCCTCGCTTACTGCCATTAGCACTGACCATGACCCTTCACACCAAAACCTCTGGAGTTACCCTGCTGCACCAGATTCAAGGCACTGAACTGGAGACACTGAGCAGACCTCAGCTGAAGATTCCCCTGGAAAGATCGCTCAGCGACATGTACGTGGAGAGCAACAAGACAGGAGTTTTTAACTACCCAGAAGGGGCCACTTACGATTTTGGTACTACGGCTCCAGTGTACGGCTCTACTACTCTCAGTTATGCCCCTACTTCTGAATCTTTTGGGTCCAGCAGTCTGGCAGGATTTCACTCACTGAACAATGTCCCACCAAGCCCAGTGGTGTTCTTGCAAACGGCGCCCCAGCTCTCACCCTTCATCCATCATCACGGCCAACAGGTACCCTACTACCTTGAAAACGAACAAGGCAGCTTTGGGATGAGGGAAGCTGCTCCTCCAGCCTTCTACAGGTAAACGCTACAGATAATTTCTATTTTCTTGTTTAAGCACATGAACTGAGAAAATTAGGATGTGAAAGTATGTATGCCCTAATCTTTTCTTTTTGTGTAAAGGACCGTGTGATTTAATTGAATTATCCATGATATCTCGACCATAAAAACCACCATCGAATAAAACAAAACTGTAATTCACAGCTCATTGTGACTCTAAGCTGTAAATTTTGAAAGCTGTACATAAATGAGAAACAAATTGGGTAATGAGTACAAATGTTTTCTGGGAAAACGTAAAATCATAATTGATTAAGGGATGGCAAACAGCCTCCGTGATGTAATGCATTAGAAATGCTAAAAAGACTTCCACCATCACACATTTCTGGGTGTGAGTGGTTGGTTGTTCAGCTCTTAGCTGGCAGTAATGGTATTTTCCTCCTGTGGCTTCCTTTGCAGTGTGAGAAGTGGCTTATATAGGAAGTAGTCCAGAAGCACAATATCCTTCCTAATCAAACTGTTAGAGCTGACTTGGTGACAGTATTTCTGTCAGTAACCACCTTCATGAGCTGCGTACAAGTTAACCTGAGTTTTTTCATTGGAGGGTGAGATATACTAACCATAACTCTGGCATGCTGCATTTCAGAAGATAATATTTTTGGGGGGTTTTGCATTTTTATCCCTCAATAAAAGGGTTATTTTTTTTTTTTTTGTCTGGAATAGAAGGACAAAAGTTTCTTTGAAGGGGGGAATAATTTTCTTTGGTTTAAATGTTTATTGTCAGTTGTGAAAACTTTTACCTTATTTCTGAAGTGCTAGAAGGTAATAGAACTGTAGCTTCCAAGAAAATGTGGTAATGTACACCAATACCTACATTGTTAATGTTTGTGCAGTATTAATAGCATAGTTTTGCATCATCCTATTATACTGGGCTTCGGTGAATCAAAGGGAACAGTTAGATGTATTTTTTTTTTTTTTTCCTAAATGCTACCTGTATCTTTTTATTTGGGAGATACAGGCGAGTTTGCTAGAAATGGAATGACTCTGAAAAAATAAAAACAAGTTATTCTTTCCCTGTCGAGGGCCAGACTCTGCGAGACATATTTGCACAATATAACATGTTTCTGGGAACAGCAACGTATGTTCTTAAAGACAGTCTAACTCAGCCTGAGTAGGAATCTGCTAGCAGAATCTAGTCCAAAAAAGCAGATGATGTGATTGCAGTTTTTGCAAATGATTAATCAGTTTTGGGGAGCAGATGGAATAAAGACTAGTGAAGTGAAGATAATAGTTGTGTCAGCCCATCCAATACATTGATCTGTTAACTGAATTGGTTCAAACAAAATGCATTTTAGTGCAACCAAATACGATACCTCTAGGAAGAGTGAATACATGTAAGAGCATAAAGATTTAAATTATTACCAGTGACTTGAGAGTGAAACTGCACTTTGCACTAGATTAAAGGGCTTTTTTTTTTTTTTACATGAACATCCAGTGCAAACCTATTGTGAAAAGTGTGTAAGCGACCTTAGATATGTAAACAGTGGAGTAGTGAATTTATGAAGTTGAAATACACTGGCAGAAAATGTACTATAGTCGAGGTATTTTACTTGAGGAGGAATCAAAACCAAGAATCACCTGGAAATAGAAGTAGAATGATGGAAGTAATGTCCTTTTATTTTTAAATAGTGAATTGAGGTGAGACACTTCAAAATATTAATGTACTTTTTCATTTTAACTACTGGAGCAAACATGTAAGGTCAGTGCTGAATTACCCATTTCCTGATATTTCTGATCAAGGATGGGTGTCGTCTTTGGAGATGTGTTTTAGCTCTATGCAATTGATGGGGCAGTAATTAAGTGAATTTATGATCTTGGATATGCAAGTGGTTTATCTGCATGCAGTGTTAAACAAATGATTTAATGGCCCCTTCCAGCCATAATTCTGTAAAGCGCATCTTATGTGGTAAGAAGAAAAGCATATCAAAGTGCTTGCTGTGATTATCTCTTGTTAACAGGCGTGTACTGTTGGAATTAAATTGATAAAAGCATTGCTTTTTTTTTTTCTTTTCATTTTTGCAAGATTGTATTTACAATGTTATCATCCTCACATCATTAAATAGTAGGTCTTTATTCTTGTGTTTTGACACAAATCCAATCGTCAATAGTCTGTGAAAATAATTTGAATATGTGTTCAGTGTCTGGGAAATAATTAAACATCTAATCATGGGGCTTAAGAACAAGTTCTTTAAAAAATATTCTAATGCATGAATTTACAATTTGCTTTATTCATTTGGCTAATGTCATCATTTTCAATTGGATTATGGGAAAAAAGAGACCATGGGGCAGTGTAATCTGACAATGAACCTAACTACCAAAATGGTGAGTTTCTGGAACAACCTACCACTAGGAGTGGTAAAGGCAAAAATTCTTAAACGAAAAGCCCTAACAAAATTTTAAATGGATCATGATCAGTTTATGATATGTCTGCCTGCTTCTATAATAAGTAATGTAACCTAAGACCCAGAAAGGCTCCCCTGCAGTCCTTATTTACCTTTCCGTGTAACAGAATTTTGGTGTTTTGCTTGTAAGATTGAAATATTTGCATTGCATCATGCTATCGTACTATGAATTTGAGATGCAAATAATGCATTCTGTGATACAAGTGGCTAGGGCAATAAATAATCATTGTAGATTGGAGCTGAAATTATATTCTGTTAATAATTGGATAAAATGTTAAAAATCTTCAGTCACAAAATTCAAAACTTACCATAGGTGGTAAGGAAAGCATCTAATGTCATCTGATTTTGTTAACACGTAGTCAAAACCGTGCTGGCTATAGCCAAATATATAGCTACATGTGCTAATTCTGAGTTATATTTTACTTCTTTAAAATTATGTTTCCTTTTCCAAAAGGCTTTGTCTCCTATTGCAGGATAACGACAGACTTCTATATCTAGCTGAAGAACCTAACAATAGATAGAGAAAAGAACGATTTTTGTAAAGTATACAAAAAATATATCGATCTCCTCTTTTCTGAATTTTCTAAATCGTGGAACACCAGAATTTGAAAGAGAAGGGGCATAATTAATTCAAATTGTGCTGCCTCTAACTTGGCCCCTTTTATGTCTGACCTTGTGGCTGTTTTTATAGGGAACCAAACTAAAATACCTTTCCCTTATCTTGCAGTATTAGTATCTTCAAGTAAGAGGGAGAAGGCATAGTGCTAGTTGTGTTTTTAATTCTCTTCAAATGTAACATATATTTTATTTTCTCAATCACTTTTATTGTACGTTTTCTCTAATTAAATGATGACTAGTAGTTTATTATCACAGGAAATCCTGTGCTCAGGGATATTAGGGTAAACTAAATGAAAGATTTCTTTTGTTCTTAAGTATTACATTTGATTTCTGGCCATTTCTGGTTATTTCCCTGTGCTTTTTGGCTGGTTTTTGTTCATTCAGGGAACAACCAAGAAGCCTTTCAGTAGCTAATTTACCTCAGTAAATTCCTATAAGCAACAGGGAAGATGAATCTTGTTTTGTTCTGCCCCTGTGTGATGTTCCAGTTTCATCTCACTGAGTTTGCACTTTTCAGATCCGAACCAAAATCGTGTTTGTATTTCAGGCCCTCTGTAGCCTGCACTTAGTGCTGCTTCCAAATTTGGCCAAAACCCGCATAAAAATGGACTGCATCTACCAGCTACCTGATGATGGAGTTGTTTGTCAGCCTGTAGTGAGTAATAGAGGCAGTGTAAAACACTGTACAAATGGAAATGTGAAAAGAAAAATTGTTCATTGCTCCCCCACTTTTAGTGGCTAGTTTGTGAGTATCTTCTAGTACCTCAGGCTCTGGGTTCAGGCTAATATAATAAAGTATTTATTCAGTTTTAGTCCCAATTATCATGCTGAAAGTGACACTGAAACATTTTAAACCTGCTGTTCCAATCAGCATGATCACAGCTTTAATTTTTTAATGTTTGCTAAAACTGAGAAAGATTACAAATGTAGATCGATTCCACTTCTGTTGTAATTCATAAATCCACCAGTCTGAAAAACAGTTCCTTAACCTAATATGTTTTTTTTTGCCTTGTCTGATTCATTATGAATCTTTCTAGCTGTTCATGTTTAGTTCTAAACCAAGAGGATTTTTGTAAACTTTAAAATTAAAAGAAAGTTATAATGAATGCAAAATTAATTTTTTTTTCCTTTTTTAGTGTAGTATGAGGTATTCCATAACATGAAGGAGTGCTATATAACGAATATTTGGGTGGTTCTTGTTTTTTGTTTATTTTCTGTAAAGTATCAATCTGTTCTGAGGTCCTCTCTTGAACAATTTGAGTGTTCAGGCAGTTCCTTGGACACGTGGAGTGTTCCTGTTGTCAGAGCTTGTACTGGTGTCTCTGACAATTTTACAGCAATAGATGAGTGTAATGAAAGGTACAGGAAAATACAGAGTTATCCTATCTCATGGAAATGTTGTAAAGATAGACCTGTGAAAAGTTCTAAGATATACATTGCAATCATGAGGGACTTGTACAAACCAGTTTTGCTGTTTCTGCAGCTCTTAGAGAATGTGCTGATGTGGATCCTGCTGCAGATGTGGTTGTACCATGAAGTCACCGATCCATATTTTTGTGGAGCATGTGTGTTTTGTGCCTCCTTGTGCCCCTGAATAAGGCCAGGCAGTGATGGAAAGGGGTAAAGGACCTGTGGTGTTTCCTCATTATCCTCCTGTCTGCCAAGGCAGGGAAATTGATCTCACCTGCTCTCTCCAAGCTTCCTTTCCAAAGTTTTCTACTTATTGAAGAAAACTTTCTTCACTTTTTTAGGAGATGTATTTTTTTTTTGCATAAACCACAGACCCAGGAAGTGTGTCATATACCAATTCCTTCCCATGTGGATTTGAAACTTGTGGCTTAAAACTGTTCAGGCAGCCCGTGTGGATGGTGTTCGTTTGATTAAATGTAGACACCTAGGTCTTTATGCAGTTTTCCATTCCTTATGCATCTGGTGCTATTTGAGAAGCTATAGGGTTAGATGGGTCTAACCGATATGACACAGGACCTACTGCATAGCTATACGTTTTTTGAGTAGGAGGTGGGTGTCAGTGAGGGTCATTACCTAGAACACCTCAAATGGGCATGTGACATCAACAGCAGCATCAAACCTTCACATGGACTCTCTTAGTCTGTGGAGACACAGGGAGAAAGAGGCACTGTGAACACACACACGTCTCTTTCAAAGGTACCTGATTAAAGTAGATCAGTTGTGATAAGCTCTAAAAGTGCAAATTTCTCTTTCTATACTATAAATGATGGCTAAAGTACAGATATCTACTGGATAAAGATGGTTGCCTAGTGAGGTCCAAAGTTAGGTGGAATTAATCCCACCCATATGTCACCCATATGTTTCTAAAGACTCAAAGCGGTCACCACCTGTAATCTCCCTTCAGATAGACACTGCACTATGTCCCTTGAGAGGAAGATGGGGAATTGACTCTGTGTCATTGGCCTTGATCGCTCTTGCTCTGAGGCTATTGAAACAACAAACACTGCTGGCCATATCTGCTCTGATAGGGAAAGCATTAGTTGCTGGCACCAGTTCCTTCAGCAATTGCACAGTGAACATCAAATGCCAACATTTTTTATTAAACCAACAATAAAGGCCAACTAGAGCTAAGGCATAGCTCCAAACAAAAGCAGAGGAGAAGAGTCCTGCAACTGAAGTGCATTCACTTCTTCTAACAAATTAAGATTTTAATAATTTTGATAATTTGATATTGTTGACAACAAAACACTGAAACTAATAATGAGCTCCCTGGTTTCTCTATATAGAGTTTTCTGTTATCTTTCAGACATCAGACCTGAGATTAGAGTGGAGATGTTGTCCTTCAGCATTCTAATTTGAAGTGTTGCTTTCATTGCATTCATTACGGGACTGTTTGTAAAATTTGCTATACAGAGGGAAGCCACATCTAAGGTTGTACACTATCCCTATGTATTTGGGTGGCCTTCCAGTGAACTGTAGAAGGTCATCATTTACCACAGCTCATTATGAACCCTGATCAATGTGACGCTGGGCAAGGCAAGGCTTTTTGGCCAAGCTCAGATTCCAGTTGCTAGGAGGGTTCTTACATCATCTCACTCAAGATACGTCTTCTGGTGCAAGACTATGAACACGTGAGATACTGCCTGCCAGGTTTAACCTGCCACATACTTACAATGATACCTGTTAGAGACAAGGAGATCATAAATCTGCAGGATGGTCTTCTTCCTTGATAACATGATTGGATTCAGGAATGATCTGGGCATTTTATTTTAACCTTTTACTAGAAAATGGAAATATGGTCCTCAGAAAACATGGAGCTTAAATATGTCTGTAGTAAACATAAATACTATTTGATAGATATGCGTAACAATTTCAGTGGTCTTCAAACCATTGCAGTGACAGTCTTAACCATCGACACAACAACCAGCATCTATATAAATAAGAAAAGTTGCCTCCCTTTTCCTCACTGCATGGAAGCCATTAGTAAAAGAAAAAATAACAGTAGAGGTTGAAAGTCAGAAGCAATTCAGAGGACTTCAACAAGCGGTTGGTGACTAACCGTAAACAGCTGTGCATGTAACCACTTCACCTCCAGTGGGTGGAATTTCAGTCTATGACGACTGTTCCAGGAGTGCAGTCCATCTCCAGTCAGACAACATGGGTGGAATATGTCACGTGCTGTTTCCATGTGCTGCTGTCTCACAATGCTGCTAACTGTCAAAACCTACCTCCCCAGGACCCAGGCAGCAGCATCTGTGTAGAATGTGGCAGGGGAGAGCCTTCCTCTCCTGTTGAGGATGACACACTAGTTAGTGAGTATCTAGGCAGCACTGGGCTGTCTTTAATGCCTGTGCATTTCACTTCCCATTCATAAGGTATGTGAGCAAGCAGCTTATTTTTCTGTTGTGATCATCACATCCAAACAGGGAAACTGCTTTTACCTGATTTTCTAGGGAAAAGCTGTGTTTCTCCCTTGAAGATTTTTTCAGTGTCTCATCGATCTGTGGTGCAAATGTCCAATTCGGTTGCTACTTCCAGTCTTCCCTCTTATTTTATTACTTACTGTCATGCAGAAACACTGCTTTGATCACCACAGCCTACTTCAGTACTGATTTGTGTTGCTCAGACATGACCGGAGAACGTGCTAGGATGCTACAAAGAGGGTGTCAAATCTAGGAAGACAGGGGAAGGGAAATTTACAGCAACACAGGAAAAGTCTCAGCTCACCATGAATAAAACTAGTAAGGAAGATGCTGTGCAGAAAGCAGCAGCTGCACGAGAAGATGTGGCATAAAATTTAGGCCCCAAATCTTAAGTCTTAAAACTGGGAAACTCATGATATGCTTTCCAGATTGCCTCCACTGCGGTTTTTACATATAGCCCTGTTAAAATTGGTATATATAATACCTACTGTTTTCTTTCCATTTCCCTTTTATATTTTATTTTTTTTCACTTTAAATATAATTAAGGTTTGTGAGACAAGAACTGTTCATTCATAAGTCCATGAAAAATATTCCAGATTTTGGAAACTTACATTTTCCTCTTCAAGTTGATCTGTAAACAGATGGAAGCTTAGAAGGTGCTAACTCTAAAAATCGGCATTTAGTTTGACTATTGAAGACAAGTACTATAAAATCTGATCTTTGGCAAAAATGAAATGTCACGTAATACCTTGTCATCTGTGTTTTCAGTTTATAAAGTTAAAAAAGTTAAAACATTTGTTTTGCTGAGCTATCTTGATCAAGCCGTATCTAGTTATTATTCAGTAACTTGTATCAGCTGCTGTCTAAAGAAAATTAATTCAAATAAGTGTTCCCTGCTTTGGTTATTAGTTACAACTTGAACTTGACAGTAAGATCCCTGTTTCAAATTACATATTACAGAATCCCTGTATCCAGGAAACTGTAGCGGTGGCAGACAATACTATGACTGAGAGTGTGCACTGAATCTAGGTATCTTTGGGGAGACGATATGTCAAAAAACAGCTTTGTCTGTTTGCTTCCATTCTGCAGTAAAATGATACTCATCCTTCAGCCAGATTGATAAACACAAGCAAAGAAAAATGTGTGTGTTGCCAACATATGAGCCACTGTAGCACGTTTATTACCTTGCAATAGTTTTACATGGTTTGGATTATTTAGAACATATGGATTGAAAAATATTTATAGCTTCGTCTTGCCGTGCTTTGAGAAATATAATCCTAATTTTTATTTCTTAAGGGTACCAGTAAGAGATAAAGCATGCAAATCCTAGAAATGGTGGTTCAGCAGAATGTTAAAAATCTGAGAGTAACCTAATTTGCTTCATGGAGAAAGGTGGTGAGATAGAAACCCATATAAAATAACAGCTGAAAGTTTTAATGGCAACAATATCAGAACCAGAACAAATGTAAGAGGAATGTGTTAAGAATATCTGCCAGAAGTATTGCTTCTTAAAAAGTCAAATGTTGCTAAAGCAGGTTGTCTGTTGATAACTTGTTACTATTTTTTCTTGATCGAAGCAGTGAAATACCCAAAGTGGAAATAAATCTGATTCTGCAGAGAAAATTTTAAACACCCCAGAGCAAAACTCCACTTTATTTATAGACAGCCCTAGTAGCACTGCTTATTATTAATTTTGCCTGGGTTCCTCTCTTTTTAGTTATTTGTTTTGTCCAGCTTTGGCTCATATTTTCTGTCATAGGTGATTGTTATGGCTAATTTGTTTTTATAGTATTTTGACAAAAAAAGGCTCAACTTTCTAAGTATCATGAAAGGAAAAGAAAATTTTGCTACACTCATGCAAAAATACCCCAAATGAACTTTTTCATTGGGCAGCCAAGACACCTTTGTAGTGTAGATATAGCTCTGATATTTGGTGGTTTCGGGATGCTGTCAAATTAAGTTTATTTTTGTTTGATTTTCCCCAGAAAACCTACTCAAATTTAAGCTATAGACCCTTGAAGCATCTCACTGTTCACAGTGGTATTTTTTTTGTATTTAATAGCTAAATTATATGAAATTTCATGTTTCATACATGTTCCATCCTCTCTTAGTGATCATGTATTGACTTGATTGCAAAAGAATCCTTCTGTGACAAAACTCATGAGGTTGCTTCATTGCACAGCTGCATGGCTTTTGAACAGGACTTTCTCTGGAGTTATGACTATGGGCTGAGGCAAGTTTCTGTGAGATGAGAATGACAGACTGATAATATAAGGCTGGTGCTTCTGAGATTATCTGGTCAACATCCTGCTCAAAGCAGGGCTAACTTCAAAGTTCGATCAGGTTGCTCAGGCTGTTCTCCAGTTAAGTTTTGTAGATCGGGGAATTAGAGACTCCACATCCACAGAGGACAATCTGTAACAGTGCTGAACCTCTCTCACTGTGAAAAACGTTTTCCTAATGTATATTCACAATATTCTTTGCTTGAAGTTGTGTCAGATGTCCCTTGTCCTTTCACTGTGTGCCTCCATGAATCTGTCTCTGTGCCCTTTAAAGTCTTCCATGACAGAGGTGACAGCAATAAAATCCTACTTTAGCCTTCTCTTCTGAAGACTAAACAAATTCAGTTATCTCAGCATCTCCTCATATGACATTTGTTCCAGGCCCTTCCTCATCTTGGTGGCTGCCCACTGGACTTGCTCCAATGACTGTCTTCAGCTTGGAAGCCCTAAACTGGAAGCAGTCTTGCAAGTGCCAAGGAGAGGGAAACAAGCTCTGCTCTCAGCCTCCTCTCTGTGTTTATATTAGTACAGCCCAGGATGTGTTTGGTTTTACCTGCTGCTGGGGCACGCTGCTGACTCCTGTTTAACTTGTCCCTCAGCTTTATAATGAAAAGTGCCCTTGAAAATCACATGTGGAAAATTGACAAGACTGTTTTCAGGGCAGGCTTGAATAAGAAGAAAGCCATGAGGTTACATATGAGCAAGAGTGAAAACATCCAAAATATTGAGTAGGTGCTCAGTCAGTGAGTATGATTTTGGAAACTAATAATGATATTACTAAACACAGTGTATGAAATAGAACAAAAATGTTTTACAGGCTTGTTAATCACAAATACCTAGCATTTTTCTTGGAAAAAGTACAGCATAAATATATTTCCATTCCAGTCCTTATACGGAACTATATGTTCAGCTACCTTGCATTTATTTATTTCGTAGGTAGGTAAGGGATAATGGCACAGAAGCAAGTAGTTAATGCACCACTTTTTCATGTTCTCTAATTTCATTCTGACGTGAACTCTCAGATACAACCCTCAGTCCATTGTAATCCTCACTTAACATAAAGGATTTTGCTGTTTTCATTTCAGCAAAGCACTGAAGATCTTACTCTTCAGAGGGAGAGATGAGTTTCAGTACAAAAATTAGTCTATAAGCAAATATTAAATGCTGTCTGTACATCCTTTTATTTATTTATTTTTTTTTTCCCCAAAAGCATTTAAGAAAACTACCTAGGCAAAGACTGCCTTTTCAAGAAGATCTAGAACTTTGCTGTATGGCTAGCACCAGCTTCTTTATTATTTATTAAATGGCAGCATTAGGTATTAATAGCTTCAAGCTGTTTTCATGTATGACCCATTTTCTGACTCATAGATGCCTTGTTTCCTCTCTCTCTAATTCACTTCATTGTCAACAAATGTGGATCTGTCAGGAAATAGCAAGCAACCTGAGAGCTGCATTGCCTAAGAGACTGGCTCTGCTTCTGCCCTGTCCCTCCAGGTTGGTCCAAAACTAAAACCCAGGAGAGCAGAGCAAAATGAATTGTCTTGTTTATTAGAGGGGAGATACGGTAAAAAAAAAAGTGCGAACAGGTCTCCAAAAGCTCCACTTCATGACTTCTGATGAGAGCCACATTTAAGTCACATAGCACCTAGCGGAGTCTGGAGGTGATCTTTGTAGGGTAGACTTAATCAGATTACTTGGGGAAAGTGTCCTTGTCCCAGAGAAATTCCTCAGGTCTGTCTCTGCTGACTACTTGCTCCTTTTCTGATGACATCAAGGGCTAAATTTTAAAAAATAAGGACAAGGTCTGTGTCTTATGGCCAATTCTGAATCCCAGATTCAATGTCAGAGTTTTCATTGCATACATCTCTGAGTATAAGATATTCAAGACACTTTCTGTGAGAACCAAGACTCTTTAAAAAGTGTAATGCTAGACATAAGTTATTCCAGCTAAATTTTGCCCAGTAGAAATAAAAGAAGAAATATGGATCTAATGGAAAGGAAGTATTTCAGAGCTTAATAAATTTGAAATCACGAGCTTTACTGTACACCTCAGTGATCTCAACATCGTCAAGGAATGGAGGTTTTATTTACTGTGGACTGTAAATCATTACATGGGAATCACTACAGAAATGTTTAGAACAGGTATTTCTGCAACTGGGAAGTGAATGGAATGCACTTTCCAGGTTTTTTGTTTGTGTTAAAATTGTCATGCGGAATACTAAATTGAAGATCTACTTTTATTCCTTAGATTCCCACCTTGGTATTATCAGTGCTCTCAAGCTATTTTCTTTACCTGTTTAATCCTTAGATGTTCTGAGGATGTGAGGTGCTATGTGTCTACCATTAGACACATGCACAGCTGCTGTATAAAAGGAAGAAGCCTTGTACAAGATGATGCAGTAAAAAAATATTATTCGTACTTGCAATCAGAGGTTCTGAGATAAGTTTGAAATTCAGTACAGATTCAGATACATAGATCAGATATTAATCCTCATTTTGTTAGCTGAAGTCTAATGCTGAAATGAATTAACACCCGCCCAGAGAAGAGTAATTCCTATTGAACATGACTGTGTAGATCTAATCTATAAGCCCATTTCAACTGTATTTTCTGATCAAATGAATTTGTAATGGTGAGAGCATACTGCTGCCATAAGACAAGATTGAACTATTGTGATTCATTAATTTAGCAAGGCTACCTTATTATATCCTTGTAGTTACTACAGAGTATCTTTGAGGGGAATTGATGGATTTAAAGGAGAAAAAATATATTGCATTAGGAATCTTGCTGCTAAACTTGAAACTGCCATTTTTAAATTTTTTTATTTTTTCAAAATACTGATAACAATTGCTTAAGCTCTTAGGACAAAACTTGAGCAAGTTGAATTTATTGTCTGAGAATATGTCCTTTGCTTTTTGTATCTGCACAAGGGGATTAGCTGAATTCCACCTGACAAGTTCAGTAAAATATCTCCCATCTCCCTAAACAAAACAGAACCCAAACCATTTGTTGGAAGGTACTTTGAATATGAATCAAATCTAACCCAAAACCTACTCGCAGGTACCTATTCGTACATTATAAATTCAACTAAGAGTTGATACCTGTTGTGTTTGGTGGGATTTTGTGAGTCTGCAGAGCTGCATTTTATCAGGGATGGGATGCTCTTTATCTCTCTTTTCCTATGTCTTTTTTTCTTATCTGACTCACTAGCACGTGCAGCAGCAAACCTTCTCTTATGCACCATGATGCAGAGTTATGCATACTTATCTTTTTGGAGCCTGCTTCTGCGCATACACTTGCGCCGTTCAGTTTCTGTGGGATGTGTGCTCCAGAGTATGGAACTGGAGAGGAGCTGAGCTCTTGGGTAGGAATGCAAAGGGTTCTCCACATTTTATCAGCAAGTGAAAACAGGAAGCAAGAATACGTCTCTTGTGACAGTTCCCACCGAGATTTGTGGAGCAGTTCTGAGGCCGGAGAATGAAGGTAAAATTAAGAAATTGTGTCAGAATCTTCAGTCAGAATCTCTGCACTGCTGTCTTGTCTTTCCATTTTATGTGTTATACCTTCCAAGATAACCTGATTGAAACTAGTTTTGGGTTCCGGATTTGGCAATGGGCTGCTGTTGGTTAGAACTATTTAGCCTGGTGATCTGTAAATCTATATAAATATGTATGTGAAATCAAGTGACTGTGGTTTCAAGCTTGAATATCTAGAGCTACATGCCTGAATTAATAAATAAGTACCTGAGATGCTAGATGGAACCATATGAAGAAAGACCGTACAACTCGAAAACTGTTATTGATATTTCAAAATATTTTCATTAAGGTTAGAACAAAATTAAAACCAAACCAGAAGTAAATCAAGGAAAAGAGTCCTTTGGGTAATAATTCAAGTACTGACCTATTTGTCTTATAGAATACTTTTGATAAATTTTTGAATACATGGACTGTTTGAAAATCAAGCATTAACAGTGATTGTATTTATACCATAATAAGCCTTGATGACAGCCTGATGTTGTGTCCTAACATGCTGCTCATTCGGCTGATGTTCTGGAAGAATGATGTCTGAAATACGGTGTTGGAAACTTTTGGGACCATTTTGGTATGAGGAGATGCAAAATCTGTTAGGTTGTTTTGAAGAAAGGTGTAGCTGCTGGCTACCGTTTAGTCCTAACACCATCAGGGGCTGAGTGGATGTGATTGGATCCCAGAGCAGAGGTGAGGAGGGATGTGCTGTAGTTGGCCACCAGCCCCAGCTCCACTGAGCTGCCTCTTTCCCCTCAAGGCTGAGCCATGGTGGTTTAATAGGTTTGTGATGACAAGGTTAGTATAACGTCCACTTCCAACATTCAGCTGTATGCAGCAGAGAATGTTTTGGCCAGAAATGAGTAAATGGATGGTTTTTCTGCCATAGGTAGCCATTATAAGAATATTGTGCAACAAACAGAAGTTGAAAGCTGAGCGTTCTTGGTGGGTTTTTTTTTTTTTTTTTTGCCTTTCATTTACGAGAAGTGTGCATATCTGGAAAAGGAAAAAAAAAAAGATTCAGCAGGGACTCCTTGTGTTTAGTACACTGCTATTTGTGTCCAGTTCTGGGCTCCCCAGTTCAAGAAGGACAGGGAACTGCTGGTGAGGGTACAGCAAAGGGCCATAAAAGTGATTAGGGGCCTGGAGCATCTCTGTTATGAGGAGAGACTGAGGGACTTGGGTCTTTTTAGTCTTCGAAGAGAAGACTTAAGGGGGATCTAATCAATGTATACAAATATCTCAAGGGAGGGTGTCAGGAGGATGGGGCCAGTCTTTTTTCAGTGGTGCCCGGGGATAGGACAAGAGGAAATGTGCACAAACTTGAATATAAGAAGTTCCACCTAAATGTGAGGAGAAACTTCTTTACTGTGAGAATGGTAGAGCACTGGAACAAGCTGCCCAGAGAGGTGGTGGAGTCTCCTTCTCTGGAGACATTCAAAGCCTGCCTGGACAGGTTCCTGTGCGGCCTGCTCTGGGTGGACCTGTTTGGTGGGGGGGTTGGACTAGATGATCTCCAGAGGTCCCCATATGATTCTATGATTATTAGTGTCCTGTGTGAACAGGTAATAACATATTTTTAAATGTCATGACAGAAGAGCAACTGCCGTGTCCATCCATAATACTGTATATTTAATCCTGCATGAATTTGTCTATCTAATAGACTTTTTCCTTCCTTTGTAATTTATAGGGCAGGGAGCAATTACTGTCTACCAACAATAAAATTGAGAAGATTAATGAGCTGCTATACTGTGGCACCTCTGAAGCATTTCAGCTTATTCTCTGTTGCTGTGAGGATTAAGAAATGACACAAATAGATCCAACTCTTAATGTCTTGAGACAAAATTATCACCTACACAAAAGTCAAATGCATGGGTTTATCACAGACCTAATTTCTCACACATTACTGCATAAGTTACCCCCCAAAATATGTCAAACAGTTTTGCATACATATTATATGCAGTTGACTACATGAAGATATTTCCCACCTTTAATGAACCATGTTCTCTTTGCTTAATACTGATTGTATAGTCAGCATATGCAAATTTATCTGTGGACATTATCTGAATGAATAATTTAGCTGCTTTGGGATAATTTAGATAATCTAGATATGTAAAACTTGCTATTTGGTCAGTACAGATGATTGAGACACTGGCACATGAAGAAAGACAAAAAGATCTTCAGTCTGCAATCAGAGGAATGAGGAGAAGAACACAGCCCAGTTTTTCAATCTGCTATTTTCATACTTTATACCATTGTAGTATAACCACTAGTCTGAGCAACTGAAAGCTGCCACTGAAAGAGTTTCTTCCCTGTCACATTTCTTGTCACCATTACCTTGGATGCATTAGTAAGCCAATGTGGCCACACAGTTGGGATCCTTCCTTCTTCACCCTGTGTTTTCTCACTTCCTCCCTTGCCTCAAGTCTTGTGACTGTGTGTTGAACAGCATTAATTTGTTACTCTGGTCCTCAGTGTCTACAGCCAGAAATGAAGGGAGAGCAAGACTGCTCAGTCTGGCAGAAGTTTGAAGTTACTACATCTTGGACATAAAAAAAAATATGTCCATTTGACACTAAATTTTCAGAAGTGATATCTAGGAGTTAGAGAGTTGCTGAACAGTTATGGCTGCCCTTGAAGGGAAGGAGAGCTGTAGGATCTAAGAAATTTAAAATCTGTTTGGTGGGGGCATCTCAAATTGTAGCAATCTGTTCAGGTTCTATTTCTTATTAATTTTATTTTCTATTCCTTACACTTGCAAGTATATTTTTAGAATATGTAATTTTCTGTTTCTGGAGATCCTCTATGACAAATGTAATAGATAAGTTATATTTTATTTCACTGGATGTCAACAGGATGTGGCCTTGTAAAGCTAGCACACACCTAACAACTAGGCTACATGGCATTGCTAGACTTCACTGCTCTGTTTGAAAATCTAACATGTTTATCACATGGTTTACTGTGCATTAGCAGTCAAAGAATGAATTGGCATGCAAAGCTGAATTCAGCCCTTTCCAGAGGACAAGTATGAGTCAACTGCCTCAGCTGGAACAATGTTTCCCCACAGACTACCCAGATTTTGTGAGGCATCATATTTCTGTGCATCTATCTTGCCTCCGTTTTCACTGAAAGGACAAACTAAAACATGCTACTTTGAGGTCTGTGTCTTTCCTGCTAGGGTCCAGACCTCTCAAGACTGCAACTTGACATAACTTGTTATTAAATTTTATTAATAAAGGAAGAAGAGTATAGAACAAGCTACAAAGCACAGGAGGTATTCTGTTGGCCTGACAGCACTAGAGTCTCTGGATACTTTGCAGCCCAATTCTGCAGATGAAATGCAGCCCTTCTTGTATGCTATGACTGGTCAGGATGACGTGTTTTCAGACCAGCTATTTGTTTGCCTTCTGTCATGCTTTTGTCACCTGTCCTTTGATAGGTAATGCTCAGCCATGTGCTTTTGTCCCATCTGTTACACTTGTTATGTTTTCAAGTTGTATTTGAAGTTCTGGGATGCATATTACTGGCACATCAGCTAGGACTGGTGCCTCTGTCTTTTCAGCTGTCAGTCAAGTGTTACACCACAACATGCAGTGTACCACGCTTGAATTGGTTTCTGTCTGGTGCTGATACTGCAGGCTGGCTGTGACCTGCAAGGAAGTTAATCTGCTGGTGTTACTGTGATTGTGGAGGTCCCAAGTACTAATTGTTTGCTTTGGTGAAGCTGGCTTAAGCACAAATGGGTCTGTACATGTAGGAACTCTTTTTTTTTTTTTTTTTTCTTTTTTCCACTGAGTGCTTGACTATACAGAGATGGTCCAAGGACTGCAGAGGCTCTGTTCCTAGGATTAATTGTTCTGGGGCAAGAACAAGGAGCTATGGATAAATCACATCTTCTGGGACAAGTACACAAGTGTTTTTACATCCAGATGTAAATGTACATGCACTTTTCTCAAGTGCCTAGTTCCTTCCCTGCTGCCCATGTCGTGTCTTGAACTTGGCACCTCTGCCTGGTCCTTTTCTTATATTCTTACTAGGACCTGACGTAGGGTGGCTTGTAGATGGCCTGGGTAGTAGACTCCTTGGGAAAAGATTTTGGTGTCTTCTCTGTGTGTTATGTCAATTGCTTCAAGGGGTCTGCAAGCACTTTGATGAACTTAAAAGCACTACTTTGTGTAGTCTTTTATTTCAGAAGGGTTTATTTTCCTGTGGCCTAGAGCCCTCCAATTTCCTTGTTGGGACCATATGTGGCTGTACCAGTGTTTTGTTTCAAAAGCTCCTTTTCAAATACAGTGTACCCCTTAAAGTTACACTTTCAGTTTAAAATATCTTGTTTAACGTTGATCATTGAAAGATTTTCCTAGGAATTTAATGAAGCTTTAGTTAATTGGTTAAACTGCAGTCTTAATATGTGCATCTGAAATATTTGGAAAGAGGATTTGTCCAAGAATAAAAGGAACACGAGCCCATAAAAGTCCTATAAAGGCATGGTGAAGGAAGATTTACAACTGATTCCTGTGTTTTTGCTGGCATTTACCTTTGAAATAGTCTGGAGGTAAGTGTAAGAATCTGACAGCACTTCCTGAAACACCCTTTTCCAATCTATTGAGTGCATTTAACCTTTTCCTTTCAGATGGTAGGATTGTGCTAGTTTATCTGACTGTTAAAAAAGAAAAAGAAAATAGCCTAGTGACTGAGTAATTCTGAAGAATGTTCACTAGGAACAGTGAAACCTGGAGAAGAGAATTCTGGCTGCGTTATATTCTTATACGAAAGGCTGAACTTTAGCTTTTTAACAGAAGTCATAGTTTAATTCTAAGACTCATATAAAAAATAGTGGTACAACTACTCAACTTAGTCTTTGAGGCTTGGCATAACTTTAATGGAGACAAGGGTGACCAGGTATTTCTAAAAGTGTGAAAGCTGTCAAGGATATATAGCAGAGATTGTCAGCTGAAGCTGGCCCTTTGCTTTTGTTCATACTTCCAGCTTTTCAAACATATTTTGTTCTCCAGATTGTTTATACTAAATTGAGATGTCCTGTGTCCACGCTTCCAGAGTGTTTGCCTGACAGGCCCTCCACTTTGACACACTTGTGGGCAGAGATGATTGCCACACTCAGGCCCCTGTTGCTTCTGGCTCCAGAGCCACACAGCCACACACCAACTCGGTCTTGTTGCCAGAAAATCATATCTCTGCAGTGCCCCAAGGCACTTCATCAGTCAGCAGCTTTTTCATCAAATTTGGCACGCTTTTAGACAATGGATTAAGGTGCTTATTCAGATTATATGACTCTTCATACACCAGAGTGTGTGGGAATGTCTAAGTGAATGAGAGAGATGGTGTCAGAAGAAGATAGTGCCCAGGTGAAACTGTGCCTGGCAGGAGGTAGAAACGGGCAGAGAAACCCTGAGCAAGTTGGCTGGTCATTATTTTGGATCCTGGGGAATCAGATCAAAATATTTATTTCACTGGTGGTGTTCCTTAACGAGTAGGAGGGTCATCCAGCGATCAGAGATTCAAATGACACATCAAAACAATAATTAGCAGAGATTATACTCCAAAGATAAAATAGTACCATTAATTTTTAAGTAACCAAATGGTATCTGTCAGTTGTTAAAAGTAGCATACATCTGTAAATGGGCCACTTGAAACATAAGTGTGTAAGAGAACATTTTTCTAGTGCTGCTTACGGCAACAGAATCCAAAACATTAAATATTTGTCAAATTCACTAAGGGTCAGTGCAGCGTCAAGCCTTTGGGAAGGAAAAATCTAATGCACAAGTACAATAACTGGCAAATTACTAAGTAGAGAAAAGGACCGCAGATGAAAAATAATGTAAGGGGGATCATAAACTAAATACAAGTCAACAGAGTAATCTTTTGCAGAAGAGGCAAATTTTATTCTGTGAGCAGAAAAAGAGATGAACAAGTCAATATGCTGTTTTAGGAGAGGTTGGCAAGGCCTCTTTCAGAATTTTATGCCCACTAAGGGGCAAGTGAAGTCCTTATGAGAGCAGCAAGATGATGGGAGTATTAGAGAGGAGCCTGGAAGGAAGGCTGGAGGATGAGAGGTGGCATAGCAGGAACATTACAAAGGAAAAATGTATAAGAATAAGGCAGCAGCTGACTTGCTCTCCACACTAACTGGAATGGTAGGGGTTGGAAGGGACCTTTGGAGATCACCTAGTCTAACCCCTCTGCCAAAGCAGAACAGGTTGGACAGGAATGCATCCAGGCAGGTTTTCAATATCTCCAGAGAAGGAGACTCCACAATATCTCTGACCAGCTTGTTTCAGTGCTCTGTCATCCTCAAAGTAAAGAAGTCTTTCTTCACATTGAGATGGAATTTCCTGTGTTCCAGTTTGTGTCCATTGTTCCTTGTCCTGTCACCAGGCACCACTGATAAGAGTTGCCCCATCCTCTTTAGATATTTATAAACATTGATGAGGTCCCCTCTCAGTCTTCTCTTCTTCAGGCTAAACAGCCCCAGGTCTCTCAGCCTTTCCTCATAAGACAGGTGCTCCATTCCCTTGATCATCTTTATAGCCCTCCACTGGAATCTCTCCAGTAGTTTTCCGTCTTTCTTGAGCTGGGGAGCCCAGAGCTGGACACAGTACTCCAGGAAAATAAGTAGTGATGGAAAGCTTTGGATGAGGTGCCTGTGGGGAGTCTGGGCATGAGAGAAGTAGCCAGGTAGAGTCAGTCCAGGCACTGGAGGAGATTTCTGGGCAAGGAGATTGATACTGAAAGGAAAAGCCCCAAAGTGGACGTAAGTATAAGAATGGGACTAGAGGAGCTAGGTGGGTCAGGAGAGAGTACCTGGCAAAGAACAGCTGTGGGAGAACAGGGCAGATGTTCCCACTGACACTAGTGGCGGCAGCGTCTGTATATTTACTAGTTTTTACTTCTTCTCCTAAACTGGATTAGAATAAAGGACTTGTAATGTCACTACTTATCAGCTGTTAGCAGGTGTCACTGACATCCTCTCCTTCTTGGGAATGAGAGTGATCTTCTGCCATTGTCTGCTGCATTAAGGCGAGAGGTGCACCAACACGTCCCAGCCGCCCTGCTGTCTGTGGCTATAAATATGAGGCAGAAGGATAACATTTTTGTTTTCCTAGATGTCTTCTTTAGAAAGTGAGAAGCTACATGCAGAAAAAAATGTTATTTGCAAGCATATTTTTAATAAGCCCAAATTAAGGTTTTTTATGCAAATCTATTTGGTCCCTTTGTGCCTTTGTGCTTATTATTATAATAATTATTTTGGTAATTATGAGGTAATCATAAGTGGACTGCTGTTTCTATATACGAAAAGATTAAACTCTGGAATGTGTCATGCTCATGTAGTGAAATATGTCGCTGTTTGTAAATTCTCTACTCATTTCTTGCAAAGACGGGTAACTAAAAAAAGGAATGAGGCAAAAATTTCAAGAAGTATTATGTGAAGGCAGCTGATTGCTGGGCTGAAGAACTAAATTCTCTGTCTAATTCTTCCACAAATGCTTCTGTGAAGTTCAGAAATAATTTAAATCAAACTCCTCACAAGTAGTCTTGTGTTGTATTGTAATTTTCTTTGTGCTGAATGGAAGTCCCACAGTCTGATTTATATAAGTGTTGAGCATTTACCCTTGCAATTGCAGACAAGGGAACTAGCACTCTGAACATTCCAAATGCTATTTAATGGTGAGTGCTTAAAAAACTCAGGTTGCACATAACTCAGTATATACTTTTGACCTTAATCTCTCTCAGCCTCATTTTTAATCTTTTCAACTCACAGGAGTATTGAAAAAATACATTCATTAGCACCTGTCAACCAATAAAATGCTACAGTGGCGTGGAAATACTGGAAGGAAATTAGTTCTGATGTTGTAGCTGAATTCAGATAGTGTGCTATCTGGAGGCACCAAACACTGAACAGTCAGAAAAAAACCCCAAAGGCAGAATAGCTGCTCATTTAATAAATTCTTTTTATTCTGCTCACTGATGAGTTGTTGCCCTGTGAAAAGTATGCCTATATAATTAAAGATAACATATGCACAGGAGGGATAAATGAAGGTTTCAGTTGCATTTGCAAGGTGCAGTTCAGCTATACACTATATTTAAAATCTTAATCTTCTTTTAATGTATATTCATATAAAGCATGTGAGGGGGTGTTTCTGCACTCATCTCATGTACAGAAGGAAATTATTAACCTTCTGTACATAAGAAAAAAAAAATCAGAAAATTGCTTTTGCTTCAGAACTGTTTGAATTCAGGGCTACTCTGTGAGGTACGGCTATACCACCGCTCTTCACTTAAGACTAATTAAAATTACCCTGTCAGTGAGCTGTACTTTAAATTCCAGCAGCAGGGAGAAGTAGAATGAAACGGAACCAATTTATCAATATTTATTCCAAAGATTTTTTAGTATGAATTTAAATTTCAGACCCATTGAACTGACAAACAGATTGAGCTCTTTCCTCTTTTAAACCCACCTCCCAGCCCCAGCCCCCTGCCATCCCCAAGAAAAGCTTTCACATTTTTCAGAAGGTTGGGCAGACTTCTATGTTGTCCAGGGCATCAGCTGCAAAATGATTAGCTCACATTTATAAACTGTGGGAAACCAATCCCAGGTGTGGAAGTGTGGGCGACGGAAATATTGAAAACATCCAAATTCAGGTATTAAGCACATGAATGAGAAGCCTGGGCTCCCTTCCCCTCAATGGAACCTCCAGGAAACATGGGTGGAGATGTCCCAAGACCGCCTAGTGACTGTGCATAGACACACCTCTCTGGACTTTAATCCAGCCTACAAATATTAGTGACAGATCTGAGAAAAAAAATAAATTTGTCAAAAATAAAATTTTAAGGGACTAAAAGGATGTGCAAACTTATACTGACTTTAGCAAATAGCTTTAGAGGAGATTTTTCTTCACACATGGCATGGCTTAATTTTGGCGTATCCAAATATAGTAATTCAATCACTCATTTTAAAATTAACCAGAGCTAAGGATGAAGGAAGATGGTAATACTAATGCCAAAGGAAATGTTTAATTTCATGTTGAATGAGAAGTTTTGATGACCTAAAAAGATATGCTTTTGCTTTCATGTTGACAGAGCCTGTTCTCAATGATTTTTTGGTCAACACTGAGCTATTTTTCCTAAGTTATTTTACATTTGTTACCAAATAAAATCATATCTTGTTCTAGTTCCTAAGAAAACTGTCCAATATCTTCTGACCATAAAATACTTTTTCTGATATATTGTGAAATATGGTCAATATTTTAAGATTATTTTATTATTCAACTTTCATATAACTTCATTTCTTTTAATTTTTATTCTTAAATTTCTCTTCTATCAGTTATCTTTTTTTTCTTTTTTTCTCACACCGAAGCCTGTCCTATTTTCAGTTGGTTTCCTTGCCATTTTTTTTTCTTATGTGACCTTCACATTTTTCTTCTGTTATTTTTAAAGTAGTTCTTCATGTTTTCTCTCCTCATTCCTTTATGTCTGTTATTTCTTCATCTCATCCATTCACTACACAGCTCATCCTGTTAAGGTGTACCTGCACTCACCCTGAAGGAGAAGAGGAGATATGATCCAAATTCATGAAACAAATAAGATGAAGTGACCAGAGGAGCTTTTTTCCAGCATGAAGGTCTCCTGCATTGCTGTCACCGGTGGCAAGTGTGCTGCTGTGCAGCTCTGCCCCGGTGGTCTTCCTGGTTGCACCCTGTATTTCACCTGGGGTAAGAACTTGTGAAGGCACAGGGAGCTGCACAAAGCTGTGGGAGAGGGAAGAGAAGGGGCTGGCTATACCTTCCATATAGAGATCTAAATTGCAGGGAGCTCTTTCTCATCCTACAGCTTATTTTCAGTCAGGAGCATCAAACTTTCACAGCTATTTTTATCCCATATAGAAATTGTAGATGAACTTAAATGTCACATCCAGTGAAGTAGGCACTGAGCTGGAAGGGACATCATCATTGTCTAGGGGAAATGCTTATTCCTCCTATTTATGATGCTGTAGCCAAAGAGATTATCTTGCTGCTAATCAGGGAATGAACTAAGGATAGTGGGGCAGGAAAGGCCTTCATGTATATTAGTTACCTAAACAAGGCCAGGGCATGGGTTCAAACACCAGCATGATGGCTCCCACTGCTCAATAGTTTCACACTCCTGGACACAGTTTGGCCTGGCTGAGTGATCCTCTCCCAGGATGTGGTTCAGCCAGGAGCTATGCAAGAGTCCTTTTCCCTTGGTAGCATAGACGAAACCATCCTGTTTTGGGGAGGTATAGAGTTTAGCTGTGTGAGTGAAATGTGCTCAGAGCCATGGATCAGGAATGACTCTCAACCGGGCCCCAGGGAGAGCCCCAGCTGATCTTCATCACCAGTGGAGGTGGTGATGGAACCCACCCTCATTGGTGTGGCTGGAACCCACTCTCATTGCCATAGCCTATCTTGTGCCAGCACAGGCTTGGCATGGGGCCACCTCCCAAGGTCCCATCTAGCCTAAAATACCCTGTGATTCTGTCCATTTGATATACGACTCTGTCTAAGACTTTCCCTCTTCATTGTCAAGTTGTATTTAGCTTAATTACAACCCTAGGCATTTTAGGATATTTGTTTTTAGCCAACATTTTCATTTGGGGGGCACGATTTTTTTCAGATTCATTGGTGCAACTTTCTGAGAGCACAGTTTTGAGGTGCTTAATGTACTTGGTAATTTTCTGTTTTTTTGTGTACTTAGTCATTCCTAACTCCTTGAGATGTCTTTTAAGTGTTTCCAATCACTTAATTCTGTTCAAGTAATCTTTCATAAATAATCTGCCCCATATAGAAATTCACATTTTACGAGCAAGTTAATTAATTTCATATAAAATAGTAGAGTGGTATTATGAGCCTAATGTGTAGAAAAGCATTTGTGCTAGACCCTGTCTGCATTTGAAATGGCCATTGGTTTTGAGGCTTTTTACACCGGGAACTTCCATCCAGTCTGGTAAGAAAGATTGAATAGCTGCAGATTAAAGTTTCTTGTATGAAAGTAAATTCAGAAAAACAGAATTTCTCAAGATGTCTCCCTTAACTGTTTAAATAACTTTTCCCTTAAGGCCTCCCACCTATGAAATCTCTTTATTTCAGACAAAGCTGGGGCTGTGAATAAATTGGGTCTTACCTCACTGTTGTGTACTGTGGGTTATCCTAAATTCATCCTACCTGCCAGTCCAATTACCACGATGTAAAAAACTGAGATTACATTACAAAAATGTGATTCTCTCATGGACACATTTTTTTTACCTTACAGCCAACATGGGGTTAATGATTTCTTGGCTGATTCAGAGTTGCAGGTGGTGGGTGAATGTTTAAAGCAGAGGTGTCTTGTTGGCTAACAGATTTATTGAAGAGCAAACTCTGCGTAATATAGGTGGAAAAATATGAAGGTGAATATGGAAGACAAGTTTGTCCTGCTCTGTAGGTTCCAAAGCACTTTCCATTTTATGTCTGCTGTGTTATTACATTGGAAACAAGCAGTAAATTCTGAGGTTTTTTTACTTTCTAATCTGTTCTCTTTTGGTGGGGGCCTTGGAGGGAGGGCTTTATCTGGGGTTTTCTTTCTTTTTGATTTGTGTTTCTCTTTGGTAAACACAGTTGACAAGAACTTTTTGGTCTTTTTTTTGTTATTGTTTGCATAGATTACAAAGGAAATTGTTGAAAAAGCTCAGCTATTGTATTTTGGGAGTGATGATCTTGCCAAAGTTATTAAAGTGGGGTTAGGTTGTTGCACTATGTTCTCCAAAAGGCTAACCCTTGAAACCTAACTGAAAACTGGATGAAGAGCAGACTGTTATTTTTTGTCAGGACAGGGCATCAGTGGTCTGTGATGTGCACTAACCAGCAGCTGATTTCTGGATGAAATTTGAGATGTTATTTGAAATTAGCAGGCCCTGCGTTACTGGGTTACTCTTTTCCCAAAAGAATTTCTTCCTCACCTCTTCTAATAGATACTAGAGTTTATTTATTATCAGCTTTCATTTCCATTGTATAAATGGAAAGGGGTGGCAGGATGCTATTTCAGGGGAGGATGGAGCTATGGGTATTTTAGTGTGCTTCCCACTGTGGTTCACAAGAGCCTGAACGTGATGACTCTGCAAGGCCAGTTTGCAAAACCTTGCTTGAGTGGTGCTTGAGTGGCACTGATTTTGGGGGTGTGCATGGGAAGCCGGCAAGGCCCTCTGTAGATTCATTTTGCTTTGTCGAGGTCAGTGTTAACAGATTTATAGTGCTCTCCCAATGTAACGAGCTTGTGTGCAGGAAAGCAATGGAGGTCCAAATCAAATATGAAAGGCAGGGGGATTACGGGCAGGGGTGAGCAGTGACATTGCTCCCCTCTCCCTTATGGGGACATGTGAGTGCTTACAGGGAGCACGCTTCCTCATTGCTTCTGCCGCAGCCTCCCCCTGAAACAGTAGCCTCGTGTCACCGAGGATGGACATGACCTGTGGGACAGAGTCCCCGCAAGCAGCGTGGCAAAATATGTCTGTCTTTACTGCATCTTTCCTGTTTGTGTTTATCCACCTTATTTTCTTTGGAGTGTACATTTTTCATAAGATTACTCATCTGTTCTAGGCAGAAAAAGCTTTTGTTGTTGTTGTTGTTGCTTCAGGCTATTTTTCAGCCATTTATTATTATTATAAATATAATTTTAATAAAAGTTTATTTTTGAATCTAGTCTTCATCTGAGTGAAGGTAAATACTCTGAAAAGACGAAAATTTAAATTATGTGGACTGAGTGATGACTGATACTTTTTGGTATTTCTTTACTCTATTTTGGTTTACCTATTAGTTGATGCGATTTCTTTTGTATCCAACTAGGAAACTATGATTGTTTAGTAATTGTGTGTTTGATGTTGAAAAGTTGCTACACACCTGCAAATATATGTAATTGTTTTGGAACTTGAAATGTTTTTCATTTTACTGCTTTTAAGGTGCTTTTTTATAAAAGATAACTTAAAATTTAGAATTTATAAAATTGTAATGTATTTGTACTTCTTATTGATGTGAAAATATTTATGGAAACCTTGTCTTGTATAATATACATATTTTTAACAGGTTTGAAAAAAAAAAAAGACCAAAAATTATGAATCACTGTCAGGTGGTCACGTATAGCTAACAGGCTAGTCTATTGCTGTTAAAATTATATTGACAGTTATTGTTTGCTGTTTTACTTCAAATATTTAAAACATTCTTGTAATTATATACACCTAAAAGTATATTTTTGAACAAAGCTGCATTGCACTTAATTTAAAGTTATTCCAAGAGGATGGATTAGGTGATCTAGCTATAGGTAGGGGAGAATGGGGTGGAAAAGATAAACAACAGTTTTGATCAGTGCCCAGTAGGAAAAAAAGAACTCAATTAAATGAGGCACTGGGATAAAGCAAATTCAAAGGAAGATTCAGGACCTGGAGAAGAGTAGAAAAACTACCTAGATTTGGTGGGCTGGAAGAGGTACTTCCATCAACAAAGTATGTGTTATATCCATAATGATTTATTAATTTTATTGTTTTCACCTTTTCACATTTTAACATCTATAATATGTAAGGATTTTTTTTTCCCTTGCCTATTTTGTCAAACTCATGTTGTCAGAATTGTGTCATTTTCCATTTTTCCCACCTCACTAAAAAACCAGAGTTGTGCTGTGTCACCACTTCACCATTTGCAGTTTCTTCTTTCTTGTACAAGTCCCCAAATCCCCAAAATTATTTAAATAAGTATTCAAAATTAGCTGGTATGTAAGGCTTGCTAATGAACTTTGGGTTTAAAAGCTGCAGTTTTCCTGAATGATGCCAGTAGCAGTTTCTCTATCTAACATGGCAAAGCCGCATGCTTCTCAAATAGTGATATTCATTCAAAGCTGTTCAATGAAAATATATCTCATTCAGGGGGAGAAATTATATATATGAAAAGTCTTGAGGGGATCGCTGGCAGCACATGTGAGAGCATCCAGGTGGCTTTGGCGCGTAGAAAGCTTTTGGGTATTGAGCAGTTGGGTGCAGTTTTTGGACTGCAACAGGAGATGTCAGGGAACATGGGCTAGACGAAGGAGAAGAGTTGAGCATACTTTGATCAGAAAGTGGCTGGGGGCTATTGGTTTGGAGCAGGAAAGTGCTGTTAGTGCCAGATGCCAGTTCATCAAAACAAAGGAAATTTTGCTGTGGTGAAGAAGGGAATGAGGCAAAATTAGCTATGTAGGAAAAAAATCTGAAAAAGAGCTCCCACAGTCTTCTAGGCTGAAAAGCAGGATATGTTTGTTTGAGAAAATGTTGAGACTCTGGGGAGATAAGAGCCACCTGTTTCTTAGCCAGCAATTAAACATACGTGCTAAGTGGGTAATTACTGTAAACAGTAGGATTCTTCATGCTTTAGCTTGTCTGATGCTGTCACACCATTGTATTTGTCTCCTGGACAATTTGTAGTGCAAACTCTTACTGGAAAGCATGTTTTGCGAGAGCTGTTTGCCTTCCGGGAGCAATCCCAGACTTCAGTGCTGGTTCTCTTGGTAATTTCACATCCTGTCATCATTTTCAATATTGTTTACCACGCCTGCAGGAGCTACCCAATAACAACCTCTTACCAGATTCACTAGATGTGAATTCGTTGCCATTTACACTGCAGTTTTTGTTTGGTTTTCATTCAGCAGCGTACTGCACATGTGGGGCACACTAGTATGTCTAGTACATGTCCAGTAACGTGTATGTCACTAGAACAAAAAATCTTTGGCAACAACTTTTTAATGTCTTCTGGCTTCTCTTGTTGTGCTAAAGCCACTTCTTAATTTTTATGAAAGTGGTATTGTAGTGAGAACAGAGACTATTATATGCAGTATTATACCTTTGACAATGTGAGGAAAGTTTGCCCTTCTAATTGGGCAATATTAACTGAAAATAGCCTGGTTAATAATTTAAATGACTCACAAATTCAGATGCAAATATTAAGTGATTTTTGCCTCAGATTCTCTAACTACCTACTGATACTACAGTCATTCTGAACCCTTTGGAGAGGAGCAGGTACGCAAAAGAAAAAGGTGTTTTTTTTATTTTTTATTCCTTTGTAATGCCTTGAGAAAAACTGATTAATTTATCAAATAGCTTTTCAATTTTTCAAGGTACAATGTCTAATAACATCAGATTGATTTGTGAGAAATTCTCCTGTGTCTTACTGGGTCTACACTTTTCCAAATAGAACAGGACAGAGGGTGGTAAAAGATTATATTTTTTCCATCTGTAATTTCAAAACTAGATATGCTCTTCCTTACTAAATGCCGGAGTGTATGAGAATTAGCCTTGCCCAAAGAATCATGCTTGTTTTTTGCTCTTAACAGGCCAAGCTCTGATAATAGGCGCCACAGCATCCGTGAGAGGATGTCCAGTACCAACGAGAAAGGGAGTCTGTCCATGGAGTCCACCAAGGAGACCCGGTACTGTGCTGTCTGCAACGACTACGCCTCAGGCTACCATTATGGGGTCTGGTCTTGTGAGGGCTGCAAAGCTTTTTTCAAAAGGAGTATTCAAGGTAATAAGTTGTTCAAGTAAATCGCGTTTACTCTTTGCTCTTGAGAAACCTGTGAAGCTACTTGAGATTGCAGACCGAGCCCAGGATAATAACATTTAATAAGTTTTCATTAGCAGCTGCTGCACTCTCCTGTCTCTGTGTTTGATGAATGTTTCTAGCAGGTATATAATATGTTGTTATTTATTCCATGTTTAATGAGGGAAAGAAAAATTTCTCTGTGTTCTCCTTGGTTTAGGTATGTCAGACCATGAAGGCAGTGAGAAATTTAATTTAAAAATTTGTATTGGATCAAGATGACCACTCTTGCAGGCTATGTACGTCTCTTTTTCAGTGACTAAGCTCTAATCTAAACCATATTTTTTTTGATAATTCCCTTTCAGGTGAAAATTAATTCATGTTGATTTAATTATTGATCTTAATTTAGTTCTCCATTAGGAAGATTGTTCGATTAAAATCTCAAGTCCTTGAAGATGCGAGATGTTTTTTGAGAACCAATATTGAAAAGGGAAGTTTCCTTGATGAAATAGTATTTGTATTTGCCAGCAAAGCAGGGCTTGGAACTATAGACAGAATGGTTTAGTTCACTGTCTTGTCATGGCCAAAAATACACTGTGTAAGGTGTCCGGTGGAGCATCTAACAGAAACAATGTTAATTACTGTGACCAGATAATTCTTGATTTTAAATGTCTGTCATTCTGTGGAATGGATATTTTTTTGCTTTGTTCAACATCTCTTAAACTGAGTAAGAAGTAAGTATGATTCTAATGAAAATACAGGTACTGTGCAGTATTTAAGTCTTACTTTGGAAAAGAAAACAAAAGAGATTTCTTCCTTTCCAAACAGAAAACTATTAAAGCACTATGCTTTAGTTAGGTTTCTATAGTTTTTTAAAGTCTCCAGGGGATACATAGGCACAAAAATTCCTGTTGCTTCTTTTTTGAATTAAACATAGTGAGGAAGAATTTTTACCTCATATTGCAAGGTGTAATAATTGACTGTTTTGTTGCATGACTACCACTGAGGTGAGTTAAATAAGACTTTCAGCATTCGGCCCAGAATTTTCCCTGCCTTAAAGAAAAAAATGAAAGATTGGCTGCAGGGTTGGCATTGATGAAATTATTTGAATGTCAGTGATTAGTTAATAGTTACTTGTATTTGTCCTTTTCTAGACTTTTTGAAATGATTCTTAGAAAGGAAAGTCGTTACAGTCAGAGGTCAATAATAAGCAACACTGGAGAGAGAAAGGGTGAAATGTTTTACTCTTAACATCAGAATAATTTACTTAAACTTGTGATGTAGGTAGAACAGCTCCCTTATTGAGCATTTTTCATTATTTTTCGTTTTGAGTTCCCCTGACCTAATCAGAATTATTATTAGAATTCCTCGTGGTTGAACAAAGTCAGCAACAAAGTGAAAATTGAAATATTGTTAAGCAAAACTAAGAATTAGTTATCAAGTAATTGTACAGCACATATCTTCAGCCTTTATGGAATAAGAAATGAATCTGACTCTTTCATTGAGTTCCATGGTTCTTTGTCAGCAATTGGGCAGTTTTGCCCTAGTCTCCACGTGAACAAATGTGGTCCTCCACAATGGATCTGTTATCTATTTGTGCTACAGTGCATGCTAATTAGTAAATTTAGCTCTTGCTACATTTATATACTTAACATAATTTTTAAGTAGGTAAGCTTTAAAGATTTAAAGCTCAAACTTCCAGTGTCCTGTAAAATGCCTTTCTTCATCCTTTAAGTCATGTTTGCTCTAATTTAAGCCCATTGCTTTTTGCCCTATGCCTTGTGGGCATGAAGAAGGCTTATTAAAACAACCTTTTACATAGTTGAAATCCGTTATCATATCTTTCCTCGGTCTTCTCTTTTTTTTTAGACAAAACAAACCCACTTTTTTCAGTAGAACATGATTTCTAGACTTCTGATCCCATTTGTTAAACTCCTCTGTACTTTCTCCAGTTGATCCACCTCTTCTGTGGATAATAGTAAAAAACGACATCCACTAATACCAAGAAAGTAATTCGAGAATATGAGTACTTATGAGAGAATTATGATCACTTGATCACAGATGGTATGAAAAGTCCTCTAAAGGACTTTTAAAGTCATAGGTACTCAGTCTTGATGAGCTAAGGGACCTTTGAATTTCCTACTGGATCTGGAAGAGGTCTCTACCTCAGCAATTACATGTTCTCCTTGAAGGTTTGTCCAATTTATGAAAATAACATTATTTTTTTAGATTGTGAATACATGAGAAAACACGCAATTTACCTTGCAGATGGTAATAATTTTAAATAGGTTGTGATTGGACATCTAGGAGTGTATACTGCTAACGTGTAGGTATATGTGTAGAAGAATATTTGGACTAAATATTATTATAGCTGCACTGTATATATATGATGTGCATTCCTAAAAAACCCAAAAATTTCCTGGGAATCATATGATTAATCTGCATTGAGGTTACACAGCACTTCTTTGTATGAAAAGAACAAAGTATCATAGAATTCTCTCAGCAAAGTATTTTGTTGCTGTTTATAGTGTGTCTTTCTTTAAATGCAAGATAACCATGCTACTTTTGTGCTTTGTTGTCCTGTATTTCTTGATACATATATAGATGCAGAGGTGATTGGTCATTTTTGTACTTTTCATTGGAGATTTCATAGAATTGCTGTAGTGGAGTTTCATGTTCTTAATCGTCTGTAGTCAAAAATTCTCTATGGATCTTAGTAGAACCACAGGAAATAAATGAGTACAGACATGAACAACGAACAAGCTGTACAGGGTAATCCGTTTTCCCCTTGTGTATCTGTTATTCTCAATAATATCTAAGGTATCTATACTTACTTGCATAGGTATGTACTTAAATTTTGTGAAAACTCACATCTGTATTGGAACTTACCCAGGTGGAGATGAGTAGCTTCATTTTTATCCAGGGGAGCTGTAATGGTTCTGGAAATATTTTGTGAATTTTAAATGCTAAGTTGTTTTTCTTTGCTGTCAAACACTTAAAGCTTAAAAGGCAACCTGAATTAATATGTGCAACTGCTTAATTTTGTTTAAACAACAGATGGTTGGTGGAAAATCAAAACTGCCTCCTGAAACTGTCCATGTCAGTCTATTTTGTTAGCTTATTTCCCAAAAGTGATTTGGGAACGTGTTTTGAGAAAACTCTATGCAGACTGATATTAATGTAAAATGTTTCATAGGAGAGAAAAAAACCATGTAACACCAAGAACACTCTGTTGCTTGGTGACAGAAGAGTGCTTTATTCTTTGCCCAGTATACGTAGCCTTCAGAACTGTACTTGGTCAACTGACTTGAATCCAGAAGCATAACAAGCAGTCACATCACAGCACACTGTACTTCTCTACTAAAATATTTATGGATTTTAAGACCAAGAAGGGCCGTTAGATCACTAAGTCTGATTTTCTCTCAATATAAACTTTATATTCTGTGTACAAAGCCTGGAAACTTGATGGAGGTAAATCTTTTAGAAGATCTGTGGGCTCAAGAGCTTTCATACAGTGGTTGCTTATTCTAATGATTTGTCCTCCCATTTGCTAAAATTTATCTTTCTAATTTGAATTACTTTGGCTTTTACATCACATCCACAAAACCAGACTTAACATCCAGTAACTCTCTTCTGTGGGAAATTCTTGTAACTTAAGTTGTTAAATCACCTTGATCTCTCACATGAACAATCTCCTGCTGTATATATTTCTATCTGTCTTCTGAGTCTTTGTCTCTTTGCACCTTTTCTGATCTCCCCACACTCATCATAACTCCTTTAAAATTTGGATGTCAGAATTGGATGAAGTATTTCAACATCAGCCTTACAAATGTCATTTACAAATTAAAAATCCCCTTGTGACTCACACATTCTTTCCCACTCCTAATTCTCTTGTTTTTTGGATAGCCACCAAAGGGTATGAGACAGGAAGGAATTACTCTTACCATCTCTGACAAGCATCCAACAAATGCCTACATATGTGTGGCTGAGAACCCTCAGTGAGAGCTCAGGGGAGTCAGAACAAATGAGGGGTATCTCCTTGCAGTGGAGGGTATCTTGAACTCAGAATTGCTGAAGTATTTTAGAAATCTCCAGTTCTATTTCCCTGCCTCCTTCATATGCCCTTCTGATGTTTTTTTAGTGCACCTTCTCTGCCTTTTCTCACAACTGTATACTCAGACAAAAACCTGGGATATTTCACAAATATTCAGTTAAGAATTACTACATGATGCAAGGCAGTAACAGCCCGGCAAGAATAGGTTGGCATCCAAGAATGGATGAATAGGTGTGCTGAGGGATTCCAGAGGCATGCCGTTAATGTCTTGATCACAGAGATATAGTGCTGTCTGAAGTGCAGGAATTTTTGAAGCTGGGGAGTATTTTAATTGTGTGGCTTGAACATGGATTTTATTTAACGGTTATGCCTTCTGACTATCAAGTAGGAGAGTTTTGGCAGTAAACTTTAAGTGTTATCAATTGTTTTAACTTCACAGTGATAGAGCTGTACTTTGTTGAAAGTATGTAACTCAAACTTTAATGCTAGGAGTCGTGGTAACACATACATATTTTCTTCTGAGTTGGAGAGAATTTCACTGGTAAAACATGCCTAATAAGTGGGTGTTTACATAATGCTGCAATGCAGCAATTGCAATATTGTCAGTTTGGGAGGTTTCTGAGATCTTCCCTTTAACTTTCCATTATTGCCTTTTGCTTTCATGGTATTTTTGTAATCTGTTTGATAAAAGCTGCAAATGCTGCACAGATCCTGCAGCCAAGAAGACAGAACCTCCCTAATAAGTCTACTTGTACACTGACCCCATGAGTTGTCAGCAGAAAGAGCAAAACTACAAAGCATGAACCTAAGTGAGACTAGCAGAGGTAGTAGCAGCAAATAAACAGGGGACTTCAGAAAGGTATCCAGTCTCAGAGCAGAAAACACACGGTTCCAGTTGGAGGGGTGGGTGACTGCTGGAAGTTCAAAGGCTACAGACTGTGTGTTCAGAAAGTCCACCAGGGTTTAGCCATCATTGGAACTGCTCTAACAGTCTGTGGTCAGGCAGGTTCTTCTGAAAATTCATTTGATTTATCTTTGTGGTTTTAGAATTTTTTCTCTAGAGCCCCTTGAGTTAAACACACACTGTGTTCCTTGTCCCCTAATGAACGTTTTGAATTCAGCAGTCTAATTGATGGCGATACTTTTTCAGACACTTGGGTGTTATTGAAAGGCAAGAGTCAATACCTCTTTTTTCCTAGTAGGTAATTTTGGATGTGGTGCTTTCCCAGTGAATTTTAAGTGCTGCATTCAGCATGGATGGGGCAGTGACTTAAGATGTTCACATCCAAGACGCTTCCTTATATTTTCATGGTCTAAACAAATCATAGGGCTGCAGTGGACCTTGAGCCCTAGTCCACCTTTTTGTGCTGTGATAGGATCAACTGTTGCCAACTCCATACATATGTTTATTGAACTGCTTCTTAAAAACCTGTAGTCTGACCCAATGTTTATTCTCCTTATCTTTGAAGGTTACTATGAAATTTGAATCTTTTTTTCTGCGGGTTAAGCTCATCACTTATTTTCCTGTCTATCATGCCACAGGAAAAAAATGTTCTTTTCCATTTTGCAACAGCAAATCTTTGCTGTTGTAACAGGAAGATTGCTATCACACTTAAAAAAACTCCAAAATTATTCTGTTTTACCTAACCTGAAGAAGCACAGTTTATACATCCTTTTCTCATAGGTTTTGTTTTCTAGACTTCTAGTTGTTCTGCTTTGGGGATTCTCCACTTTGTCTTGTTTTCTTTTTTTTCTTGAAGCCTGATTTCCTTCTATAACATGCTTTATGAGTACTGAACAGAGCAATAGGATCACCTTACAAGCCCAGCTGGTGGTATTTGTCTACATCCATCCCACTGTAATATTTGCCTTATTTATAAAAACATGACACTGTTCACTCATAATCAGTGTTTAATATAGAATAAACTCAAGCATACTTTTCTAGAGAAGAAACCACTTTCCCATCTTGTTTTGTGCATCTGATTATTCCTGGTTTAATGTAGTGATTTGTACTGATCCTTACCTTTGTGGTTTTTCCCCCTGTGCTATCTCGTTTGCCAAGATAATTTAGAATTCTTATCCTGTAGACTCCTGCCATTTATTTCAGATTTATCTCTGTCTGACTAGCAGAATAGTCTGGTCTTTTCTCTGTTCTTCTAACACATATAAATGTCATCTACAAATGAATAACATTTAATGAAATAAATACTCCAGTCCATTACCCATCATTGAGGAAAATACTGTATAGAACTGGATCCAGGACAGACACTCTGGAGCCTTATTCAATATCAGCTTCCATTGTAACAGGGAACTCTGAAAGTTCTTCCCTGAGACTGGTTTTCTGAAATCATCTAAATTATAGTTTTCTAGCGAACATATGAAATGTCACCCCAGGCAATGCTGAAAGCCTTTCTGAAGCTGGGCAACATACTATACCAGAAAGCAGAGAACACTCACTGATTGTTATCTGATTTTTATAAATGGTCACTGGTTCTTCCTCTGCCAAGTCAAAGCTTTTCCCACCTCCTAGACAAAATTCCTAGTCCTTAGAAGCTGTACTTAATTTGTCCTGTATTATTAGCTTTAATAGTGTTTTACTTCCTCTGGAATATGATTGTTGTGCCATATCAAGCAATGAAGAAACTTAAACAGTACTTCATGTTGCAAGTATTTAATTAATACCTTATGAGGAGAGGCTGAGAGAGCTGGGACTCTTTAGTCTGGCGAAGAGAAATCTGAGGGGAGACCTTATTAATGCCTACAAGTATCTCAAGGGCGGGCTGAAGGAGGAGGGAACCAGACTCTTTTCAGTGGTTGCCAGTGAGAGGACAAGGGGCAATGGGCACAAGTTGGAACATAAAAGGTTCCACTCGAATATGAGGAAAAACTTTTTCACGGTGAGGGTGACAGAGCCCTGGAACAGGCTGCCCAGGGAGGCTGTGGAGTCCCCTTCTTTGGAGATTTTCAAGACCCGCCTGGATGCAGTCCTGAGTGGCATGCTCTGACACGCTCTGGGTAGTCCTGCTTTGGCAGGGGAGTTGGACTAGGTGATCTCTATGGTCCCTTCCAACTCTAAAAAAATACAGTGAAATTCAGTGAAATTTCATTTGGAAACTCACATTGTTCCTAGCTCAGGGCCGAGCCTGTCAGTAGTTCAAAATAGTCACAGGAAAAGAAAAAAAAAACACCAAAACTTTACAGTTACAAATTATAGGAGAACCTGTTTGTGTGTCCAGCAGGAAAGTACTTGACTATTCCACTTGGTTTTAGAGACTGTGCAGGGAAACATGTTTTTGTAAACTTCATTAACTCAGGTGGGTTTATTGATTTGAATTGGCCCCGTAAGTTTCACTCCTGTGAACTTTCAGACTTTCTGTAGGTTAAGTTGTCCTTTGCAGTCACTTTTGAAAAGTGGAAATCAAACTAGAGAGACCTGTTTAAGATTAGTAAAATGATAAATTTACTGGAAGTGCATGAAGTGATCTTTGACATAATTTATTTCCAAAAAGGAGACTATTTACAAACTTTATTGAAGTATCTTTACTAGTTCAGAGCTAGTGTAAAAGAGCTAGCAAGGCAATTAACTGCTCTATAACTTAGTAACAGATGTAGCAAATATCTCATCGTCTGAATTCTTTGAATAAGATTATGTATTTCTCTCAAAGATTTGATTTAATTTAGTTACCAATTGTTGAAATAGTTGAACTTCCTCTGTTAGAAACATAGTTATTCTCCAATCTAAAATGTAGCTTGAGATACGCAGGAAAACAGACTAAGTTATCTTTGTTGACCTTTCTGATTGTAAAATGGATGAATCTTCTACAGGGCATGTATGATGTTAAGGTATAAGTGAGTAAACTAAGGAGTACAGATATATCAGTAAATGAAACAAGAGCAGAACATGGTTTTACTTTGCATGAGAAAGTGGTACATAGGCAGAAAAGGACCTTTTTGTCAAATACTGATTTTAAATATTAATATTATAATTTAACAAACCAGGAGTTTGGATTCACTGGGGTGGTTTCTCTTTAACACCTTTATCAAT
>VXAK01009104.1:0-36914 GCA_013399435.1 Arenaria interpres
ACAAACAGTGTTTAAAATTTAATAGGGGGCATAAACCACAAGTAATTGTAAGAATGGCTGTACCGGTCCAGTTTAAGGCTCCTTCTAGCCCAGGGTTGTGGGCATAAGCAGATGCTCAGGGAAGAGTAAAGGTAGGAGTGGTGGGTAGTATTTGCTATCATGACTAATCCAGCTTTTAATTATTTTCTGCTCAGAGAATTTCTGAGACTGGTATTTTTCTATAATAATCCTCAGTAGATCTTGTTTTCAAGAATCTGTACAATCACCTATTAAATTCCATGAACCTTTTGCATCTGAAACATCACTTGCCAAGGTATTGCACAAATCTTATCCCCCCTGTGTGGACAGCCACAATTAGAGAATGGATAGAGTGATTTTGAAGTTTATCATAACATTGTATTAGAGTATTCCTTCTCTTATAAGGAAATGGAAAATGCCTGGAATGAATATCTGAAATTAGAAAAGGATGTGAGCCAGCTGAAAAAAGCCTTACAGGAACAGATGAATAGTTCGTTGGTATCTCAGGTGAGTCCATTTCCAGACACTCATTTACTTCCGTGGTGCTTTTGTATGAACTTGAAAGCTGTCATCTCATAAGAGAAATTCTCTGCAATTTTTGCACTTCATTCAGCTGTCATGTAGCTTAGTTTGCAAAGTTCAGACATTGTAACAGCATAGCTGTGTAGTAACTAGCTATCTTGCAGCATGTGTAATAGTTTCTCATAAGTTGTCTATGCAAATTTGTCATTATTTTATTACAGTTTTATTACAGGCTGACGTCTTGACATTGATAACGTATTTAATTTATAAGCCTATGCAGGACTACTTAGTCTTCCATTTATTTGATCTGACATTGGTGGCTTCTTTATCCATTTTTAAGAACATCAGTCACTAGCTTGTTATTGTCATTACTTGTTCTTTGTCATGTTCTTCTATTTCTGGAAGAGCTATCTCTGCAGATTGTTTTGTGAAGTGGAATAAGTGTTTAACAGCCATCGGTAATTGAAAGGCATCTCTGTTTTAAATCAATTATTCAGTTTTGAATCTTATAAAGAAGCTTTGTTTGAAGCTAAGTTATTCTGTTTGCTGAAATGGATGCGGCATACAAGATTATTTCTACATACCTGTTTACAACTGGTGATTTTATCCTTAGAGCAAGGAATACAGTCTGGATTATTTTTCCTGTGCTTAAGCAGAACATTTTTATTTAAAAGACAAAACACAAGGAATATAGCTAATGCATAAGTTTTTCTCAAATCTTAACCTACTTTTCCAAATATCCTTGACAAAAACAGCTCACTCATTAAATTTGTAAATTTATTTATGTACAAAAAATCCCTGGTCAGGTATGAATTGAAGTCTGTTTCTTTTCACTGTTAATGGAGAAGTGCTTTGCATCAAAGCAAGAGTTGTTAAACCTTTTTAGATGGCATCAATCTTCAAAGTCTATTTTAATTCACTTTTAATTTTGGGGGGTGGGGGAGTGATTCAGTTTCTAGAGCCAGAACGTCATGTAGTTGAGCTCAGCTGTAGAATAGGTCCCTCAAAAAAATCCCAGGGTATTTTAGAATAGAATCATCCCTGTATGAAGTTATTTTATTTAACAAAGCAAAATTACAGATTTAAACAAAATATACTTTGTTAAAGTACTTATAACAAACAATTTCCAGTTGTGCATTAAACATGCTTAAAATACTGGATGTGTGGCATGTGATTTGGCAATACATATAGAAGGGAATGCAGTTTGCACAGAAATAATGTTAACTGTATTTTATTATCGCCTCGTATCCCATACATGCATAATTATAAAAAAATACACATGCACACACAAACATACACATATTATGTATCTTGTGTGTGTATATGTACATATGTATGCATAGATATGTTTGTCTTTGACTAAAATTTTAAAAAAACCTTCTGAATACCTGTTTTGGAGATACTAAGGGGAGCTGATTTTTTCAGAAAGTACTGAACGCTCTTAAACCTATATTCCTTCAAAGAAATCTCACTTGAAGTACCTGTAATAAGAGAGGTTTTTGATCTCTGCCCAAGGGTATGTAGACTCAAGATTGTTTATCTAGTATTTTCCAATAGCTCTAAATTAATACACACTGAGTTTAAAAAAAAATGCAGTCTTCATGGAATTTTATTAAAAATTCAGAAAATTTGCAGGCTTCAGTTGCTGTAGAAAACGGCTAATGCTGTTTCTATATAGCATTAGTTAAGAGGTTAAAATATAAATGTTTCAAGCAGCTTGGTCAGAGTAAGTCTTCCTCCTAAGAGTCATTGTCTTCATTATGCTTTGCTTAAAGTTTGGGGGGCATCTGGGCATGCTGAAATTAACTGAGATGTGGTATTTTGTCAGTGATAACTTTTTAGTTCATAAGTGTTTGTCCTCTGGTTTTATAAATCATTCAAAATTATGTTTCTATGTGAAGGAAGTTAGAGAAATTGATTTATTGCTCCAAGTTACCTTCTTATGCTTGCCCATAAAGTATATTTATACCCTTTCGTGAACAGCAATCTTGGCTTTCATAATTTAAAAATAAATTCATCTGTTTATCTCTTAGATCTAGTCCAGTTTTGATCTAAAATATTCTCTTTACATCAATATTTAAGTAACGGGAAGAAATAATATTAAAAGATCTCCTGGCTCTTTTACGTTACTGATTGAACATTTTCTGAGTGGTTTCAGAAGCAGGATTTTTTGTACATGTGGGGGTTTTTTAGCCAGCTCTGAGGCTTGATTATTGTAAATCCATCATTTGGTTCCTTGTAGTATGATTAATCTCAGAAAAATGAAATGAAACGTGCAAATTTATGGTTTATATGCTGACAATCTTTCAAGATATGTCCCATCTATCGAGTGAATTTACTACAGACAAATAACATTCTCCATCATTTAAATGTTTGTGTTCTTGGCACCCTGTTTGCTGATCTATAACCTGGCTGAACATATTTTCTGAGCTAAGACAGAAAGTGGAAAGCAATTTATATGCTTGCCTTAGCTCTATGAGGTCTGCAAGCTTTTACTAAAGTTTTTCTCTCTCAGGCTGATAGGATTAATTAATGGTTATTTTGCAGCTCATGGCAAGTGATGAGTTTCTAGAGTTCTTGGGAAGTTCATAAGCAATTCTTAATTAAAGTGGTTCACTCCCTTCTGCTTTCTTTAGCAGTATTGTTTTCCTCTTGATTTTAGTGAGCTTCTTCTTAATGCCAATTTTTGAAGGCAGAATTACCAGGCTTTGATTATGGAGATGAGAACAGCTATTTATGATGATTGTGGTGAAAATCTGACTGAAGTAGTGGCTTCAGTAGCCAAAGCCTCTGGCTGCAAGATGCAATCAAAGGCAGAGTCCAAACTGTACACAAAGCTTCCGTTTCTCTCCTACTGGAAAGACTCAGTAAAGCAAATAGGATGCAAGATGAGACCAAATCCTGGAACCGCAGCAATGTATTGTTTCAACATACAACACATTGTGTCTAGTATGCCTAACAACCAAAATATAAGCAGAAATTAAACCTGTCAGCCCTTCTGAGTTAGTTTTGGGTTTATATTTCATCTATTAAAAGCCATTAGGAAGTTAACAGCAGTATTCAGGGAAACTATTCTTACTTTTTGCTTTTTTAATATTGCACATTTCCCTTAAATGTATTAAGATGAGTTTTGTCAGGCTGCCTTAGCAATCTTCGGTGTGTTAGTATTTAAGAACAAAGTTCAAATGAAAAGGTTCTCTAAGCTCACTTTATGTAGAACATTAAACTAGGTTTTTGTAGTCTGAATAACATAGAGAAAAATGTAGATGTGTCTCTTTCCCCAGTCTTCTATAGGAAGTCTTCCAAGACTCAGGAAAGGCTTTAATAAATTTAATGGGTAAGATACGTTGGTTTGTGTTGGTGGCTTGTTTTTTTTAATTTTAAAGCCATTATTTAACTAATATCTAGACTCGTAAGTTTTCATGTAAGTTCTGAAACATTAGCAAAAGAAGAATAAGTCCATAATAAATTAAAAATTAGATAGAATTGATTTTTATTTTTTTCTTTTACTACAAACATTAGGAGAAAACACAAATACAAAAAGACTTGTGGAGAATTGAAGATGTTACAGCTGGCTTGAGTGCAAATAAAGCAAACTACAAAACTATAGTAGACTCTGTCAAGAATCCGGGTAAGGAGAGCATCATTAAACAAAAAAATATACAAATCAGCTGAATCTTTGAGTCTGGCAAATAGTCTAGAAGTTTGTTCTACTGTAGAAGGTCCTGTTAATTCTGATATTGGTTGCATGAGACATCTCTTTGATTGGACACATTAACTTGGCATTTCTTTGGCTGCGGTGGCAAAAAGGTCTTTGTTGTTTGTTTTCACATACTGATGGCATTAAAATGTAACAAGCAATAAAAAGGGAAATAATAATGGGCTAAGTTCTGCAAGTTGCAGAAGGAGTTTCTATCACGTGCCAGGCTCATACCAGCATAGTATCTATTCTGCATTCTGTCCGGGAACAACTCCTCTCTGTGTTCCTCTCTGCTTCTCCCCCACCCCCTTTCATCCCCTGCCTTGGATGCTGCCCAACTGCTGCAATTGCCTTTCCCCTCCCTCTTCAGGCAGGTGTTTGGTGGTCAGAGCAACAACATCAGTTATGGAAAAGAGGAAAGTGTGTGTGGTCTGCATTTCAGTAGCTTTATTATGTTTCAAAGAAAAGACCTAAGGCAGTGGGATAGCAAGACACTGTTAACGCCTCATGTAAATTCACTTTATATCTAAAGTATCTTTGCTTAACTTTTACATACCGAGATAAAATAGTTCTGAGATGGGTGAGATCTTATTTTATTTAAGGTATGACTATAAGTGTGTAGCCTTGTCTAGATCTGTAGGCATCTTAAGGAATCTGTGGCACGGGGCCAGATACAGCCTATGAACTGATTACTTACGACTCTAGAGCTTTTCCTTTGTTCCCTCCCACTGCCCTCTCCAAGGAATTTTACTGGATGATATTAAAGTATGTGTTTTTATTTTTGGCCTGAGAGGCTTGCTTGATCCTCATCAAGACAATGTTTTCCACTCCTGCTATAATGTAACAATCAAATGTTTTTATGGCCCAAAAAAAGCATGTTCAAAGTAATGTGCAGAGTATTAGGCAAGTTTTATGAAATGTATGGATGTTACTTGCTATTCTTATGAACGTTATTGATAAGAAACAACACTTAATGCATTTACGTATTTCTCCCCTAGAGAGAAAAATAGTGCCTTCGTTTTCTCAGTCTTCAGTGCCTTCCTTACCAGCTTCCCTTGGAACTGTGGAGAGTAAACTTTCAGTTCCGCAGAGCCCTCCATCCAGTCCGGTTAAATCCCCTCTGGAGGTTAGGCTGTATCCACAGCCTTATTTCCAGGCAAGAACGCAGCACCAAGCACAGCAGCTGAAAAAAATTGAGCCACCTCCTCAGTCACCAATTAAGCTAAAGCCAAAGGTTGTAAGTACTGCTTTTGTGAGGTTCATTTACCAACATGTGTGTTTACTTCTGGCAGAAACAGGGAAAGTTTCACTGTTACAAAGTGCACACAGTGTGAGGCACCACAGTGAGACGCTTAAGGTCTTTGTATTGAAACTGAGCAATAGGAGGGGGTCAGTCTCTTCTCCCCAGTAACAGGCAACAGGACAAGAGGAAATCACCTCAAGTTACGCCTGGGGAGGTTTAGATTGGGTATTAGGAAAAATTTCTTCACCAAATGGGTTATCAAACATTGGAATAGGCTGCCCAGGGAAGTGGTAGAATTGCTGTCCCTGGAGCCTGGAACTTATGTGCAGTATCTGTATACTGTTTTAGAACATACCAATGCAGAGCCTTCCTTGGTAGTGCTTTGTGGTTAATTGATGTTTGCTTTCTTGGGTTTTGTTTCATTTTCAAAGCCTCGGGCTACTGATGTGGGCAGTGGAGAGCATGCTAAAGAAGGCACAAATAACTCACATAATGTGATGAACTTTTAGTCAGTTTATGCCAGACTGTTTTAAGACTGTTTGCCAAAGGCTTGTACTTTCCTGTTACCAGGAAGATGAAGCACCACCCAGACCTCCTCTCCCTCAGTTGTACAGTCTTGATGATCAGCCACCAGCTGTTCCACCTCTCCCAAGAGAAGCCACTGTCATCAGACACACATCAGTGCGGGGCCTGAAACGTCAGTCAGATGAAAGAAAGAGAGACAGAGAACTCGGACAGTATGTAAATGGAGATTTTAGGGTGAGCACTCATGCACCTAAACACCTGCACTTTAAAGATAAGTGAACCTGTAATAAAAGATACTTTCTGTAAAATACATGTACCTCTAGGTTTTCAAGTAAGGTGAGAGAGAGCTAATGGCAGAGATATAGTAATGGCAGGGAGGGATCTGTGCTGTAAAATAATGGCAGAGAGAGATGTAGTAATTCAGAAACAAAGTTTTAGGATTTGTTTTAAGATTATTAAGACTTGTCGTTTGTGACTTCATTCGAGCTGATGAGTATTTTTCCATATAGGTGGAACTGCGTTCATACATGAGTGAACCAGAACTAGCAATGATAGGTGGTGACCTCAGCCAACCTTCTAGTGGTTTAATAATCTCCAACAGTGGATACCAGACATTACCTACCCGTGGTAAGCTGGGAATTTATGTAGTTGATTTTTAATAGTACTGCCTGTATAGGAGCTTTTCTCTCCGAGGTTTTTCTGGAGATGGTCTTTATCATCAGATCATTATTTTCAGATTTATTTTAGTAAGCCGTGAAAGTGTAGAGATTTTGTGTATTTTAATGTTGCCATAACAGACAACCAGCCTTTTGCAAAGCAACTTAATATATTATGCTTAAAAAAAAGCATAGCAAAACATGAAGTTAACTGTTAGAATGTCTCCTACATTCAGAGTTGGTTTTCCTCATAATTTCTGTGTGATCTTTTACAAACTCAACTATTTTTGTTGTTTTGTACTTCATTTAATATAAGCTTCTAAATTACTGTAGATCTTTCTGAATTTTGATCAATAGTTACCTGAAACCCATTACTTTTGGCTGAAATGAAGTTTCATGTCTTCTGAACTGCAAAATGTGAAACATGAGCTAAAATAGTAGCCAGAATATCATAGAAAAAGCATGATAACTGACACCTTAGTTTGGTTTGTCATTTGGTTTTAAAGCATTCTCTTTTTCCTTATAAAGGCTTATCTGGATCAACTTCCAGATTGCATCAATCATCTACCATTTCGTCATATGCAACGCTTCGAAGGGATAGGTCCAAGGTAAGTCTTAAATAAACATCTGAAGACAAGTGTCTGAACTGTCCAAAACAGTTAAGCCCAGAATACTTTTTGCGTAACAGGAAGTGGGATTGTAGTGGCATGGGAGAGGACCCAATAACTGTGATCTAATAAAATTGCCAATTTTTCACTTTCTTAAATGAATCGGGAAGCAGACAGACAACTTACTGCATTTGAAGTAGATTTATAAAGCAAGGTTTAAAACCAAAAATCAGCAGTACTAATAGAAAACATAGAGTTGAAATATGCAAAATAATGCAAAAACGGTAGAACAAAATCATGTTAATTTAGTAATAAAGTAGGAGAAAGAGTTAATTTTTTGTATACTTCTTGTAAGGTAGTTCTCTAATTTCAACATGTGTTTTGTGTGACTTGTGACTTCTACAGGAGAGACCAAAGAGTGCCTTGGAACGTTTGTACTCTGGAGACCACCAAAGAGGCAAGATGAGTGCAGAGGAACAACTAGAAAGAATGAAGCGACATCAGAAGGCATTAGTTCGTGAACGCAAGAGAACTCTTAGCCAAGGAGAAAGGCAGTCTGTTTCATCTCGGTCTTTCATCAGGCCCATTTCTGCAGACATAGGCTCAGTATGTTAGATATGCCTTAAAAGGACTAAACTAAAAATATCTCTGGGTTTATTTTTTTTTTTCCTAGCAAGCACTTTCACTTGAGCATGTGTGATGCTTCTAGTCTAATTAAATTAGTGTTATACAGTATAAAATGAGATCAGAGAGTGTGAGTAACAGATGATGGATTTTTTACTAGTAGTTACAGTATATGTAGCAGGTTCAGCAGGTAAGTTGGTCAGAGGTTAGTGTGCTGAGTGGAGATGTGAGTATATTGGAGTGACTTCAGAGAACGTGATTGGTTTTTATTGGAATTGTATTTAGAAAGTGTAAGAAGCTTGTACAGTTTTAAAACTACTTCATAATGGAATGGGCCTTTTAGAATGTTCTTATTCACCATGGGTATTTTTCTTTTTAATTCATAAATTAGGCTGCAAGATAGTCGTGGTAACGTCAGTCCAGGGTGGTGTGTGTTTCTTTGTTTAGAAGCGATAAATGGATAATCGGTTTTAAAATCTAATCAAGCTGATTAGAAATTTATGTAAGAGCTAAGGTGTTTTAATTGATAGAAACTCTTCTTTAAAGCTCAAAATGTAGAATATTCTAATAAGGCTCAAATTTAAGCTGCTGAAGAAAAGGATTTTTTTTGTTGCGTTCTGAGATTAAATGCTGTACAGACGATAAGTTTGTAATGATACATTTTGGATACTAACCAAAGCAATTCTAATTGGTGAAGTTACCCAGTCACTCACTTGGTGCTAAGCCAAGATTGTACTGTAATTGCACTTATGCTGTGGTATTTTAATTTATTTTTTATTTGGTCCACTAGAGCTTTAGAGTGATCACCTTGTTTTACCTAATTCATTGCACAAGATCTCTTGCTTTTAGATATGTCACTTATCATACCTAATGCCTCTTTTTTTGTTTGCTTGTTTTTGATTTGCAGAATTTTGTAGTTATTTTAAAACTTCTAACTGGACTACTCAATTTTTACCAGGCTTAATTGCATTTAGTAAATGTATGTCAATTGCTGGCATTAAAAAAACCCTATAATATTCAGCCTTTCGTTCCCGCTGTTCAATAGAACTAATTTCCAGCCAGTTATTTGCATTTACTTTCCCAGTAAATATGAGTGCACTACTTGGAGACATTCATCTGTTTTGTCTTCTATTTTGTAATCACAAGTTTATTAAATAGAGTGCATAATTTTGGGAACTGCAGAACTATAGTATCACTGTTATTTTCATATTTTAATTAGAAAAACTAAATCTGAGCTTCTTATGTTTCCTGACTCACGTAACATACACAAGTCAAACGTCAACATTTTCGTAACACACCTTATTAACCTTTGTGGCAAACAATTTATCTATAAATTTGGGTGCCATCTTGGTCTTTTTCTTGCTGTAAAGAATTAAAATAGAATCTTTCAGCCCTAGCGATGTTTTGTAGAGGTCTTCTCTTGTACCTATAGGGCTTCGATACGCAAAAAGCATGTTTGATAGCACAATTACTTACAGCATTACAATTATTTAGCAGCCAAAATGGCAAACAGTTAAATGTATAGTTGAAGTGCTGCTCAGTATGTAAAGTTCGCTTTAAACATACATTGTATGTGTAACTCTAATTTTTAATCGGTCAGTTCTCACGTGTAGTATGACATCTTAACTATTGATCACAGTACATGAATTCATTTGTTATACACAATGCCTTTTTAATGTAAAAGTCGCAACATCAAAGCCAATAAAAATACTGCTTCGTAATAATGGTTTGATGTTTTTCTTACCTATATATAATAACTTGAAAATGATACTGGGTATTTAAAATATACCATGTCAATCAGGCCTGGTTCGAATATGAGTAGAAGAATGAGTTCAGAGTACTCATATGAGAAAACATTTTTTTTTTCTCTTGAATTCTGTAAAGAAACATCTTAATTTTTGAGATATAATTGCCTTTTAGCTATTAAACTTTTTTTTTACTATACGTGGAAGATACGTATCTTCTGAGTGAATATTGAGAGCTTGTGCATGAATAGGTTTCAGTTAGATTTATTAAAGCAAGTAGCAGAATGAAATCTAAGAAATTCATATGTAGATCAAACTTTGACCAAAACAAACCAAAGATTTGTAACAGAAATAGCAGAGATGTTTTTAAGAAACATATAATGGCACATTCTCCTATTTGATACTCTCAAATGCTTGAGGAGATAATTTTTTTTATTGTTCTTTTTGTCCCTTCCCACTGCTTTTAATACCATATTTCAATTCTGTATGGTAAAGTTGCTGAGATCTGCTGGATGGAATGATGCTTCAACTGAACTTAAGTTTTTGAACAAAAAAATGTTGGTAGCGTTCTTAAGCACAAGTTTATATGCAGCTGTATTGTGCGTAGCTGTAAAGGAGCTACTATGCAATGATCTGGGAAGTCTAAAATTATGCTGCTTAATTTAAATATGTTCTGAACTTACTATTGCTAAATATTTACCTTGTACAGACAGAATGTGAAAGGTTGTTTATCTTTGCAGGTAGATACTTTAATTTAGTAAAGACATAAGAGCTTAAAAGTTACTAAATTATTATTTTTGAATTCAGAACAAGTTAATGCTAGTACGTAAAATATTATCAGCTTTAATCACTAGGTATCATTCTAGAAAGATACCTATAAATTTTCAAGGAGCAATTCTCAACGTGGAATATAAATACCCTTTCTGTGTAGTGATTCAAAATCACTCAGCACGGCCTGGTTAGGATGCCTAGAATATCTGTCAGTCCATAGACTCACTTGTATTGACATCTGTGCTTCCAAAGATATTTGTGTGTAGCTAGTTCCATGTTAATCAGCATATGTGAAATTGTGATTAATACATTTGTTAGAATTTAATACTGTTGAACATTTCCTGTAAAATTAAATGATATTCCAAAATCTGTGCATCACAGCTAGGGATCAAAGCTCCCAACCATATGTTCCAAGAAATACAGTTGCATTTTCTCTCTCTTATCAGTTAAGGAGTTTGCTCTGTGGATTCTTTCAACAATATAGCATTTGCAGCAGTAGTAATGTACATTGCTAAATGATGGATTTGTCAGTATGGTTGAATGCTGTTAATTGTTTTGTATCTATTACCAGTGGAAACGAGAGCAAGAATTTGATTTGCAGTTACTTGAGAGGGCAATTCGTGGAGAAGACAAGGATGAAAATGAATGGTTAAAAGTTCAGCCAGTAGCAGTGACAGAGACAGACCTGGAGCCTCAAGACTATGATTTAGATATCAGCAGAGAGGTAACATTCATCATTTTTTGCCTTCTGTGCCCCAAAATATTAACCTTTCTAAGTTTTAGGTACTGAATTCTCATCTTTTCTTTCAAAAGTTAGCTGGGAGTTTGAACTGAAAGGAGTTTTTTGGGTATTGAAAAATTAGGGCCTGGCACTTGGAATCTCTGTAAGGTTTGTATTCTGTTGTAGTGAAGAGAAGAAATGGAAAGGTTTGCTCTACTGTTTGAAATAGACACCTCCAGGCTTTATAGAGGAAAAAGTGGTTAAGATAGACAATGCTATATAAGCTGGGAAAAAAATATGAGAATCACAGAATGGTAGGGATTGGAAGGGACCTTCAGAGATCATCTAGTCCAGCACCCTGTTGGTGCTCTGTCACACTCAAAGTAGGAAGTTTTTCCTGTGGAAATTTCCTGTGTTCCAATTTGTGCCTGTTGCCTCTTGTCCTGTCACCGGGCACCACTGAAAAGTCTGACTCCATCCTCTTGACACTACCCTTTAGATATCTATAAGCATTGATGAGATCCCCTCTGAGTCTTCTCCAGCCTAAACAGACCTAGGCATCTTAGCCTTTCCTTGTAAGAGAGATGCTCCAGTACTTTGATCATCTTCATAGACTTCCGCTGGACTCTTTCCAATAGCTCCATGTCTGTCTTGAACTGGGTAGCCCAGAACTGGACACAGTACTCCAGATGTGGCTTCACCAGGGCAGAGTAGAGGGGGAGGATGACCTTTCTCGACCTGCTGGCCATGCTTTTTAATGCACACCAGGATACACCCCTTCTTAAATGCACCCTTTCTTGGCCACAAGGTCAACTTCTTGTCCACCAGGACTCAGGTCCCTCTCTGCAGAGCTGCTTTCCAGCAGGTCAACCCCTAACCTGTACTGGTGCATATGGTTATTCCTCCCTAGGTGCAGGACTGTAACACTTGCCCTTGTGGAACTTCATTAGGTTCCTCTCTGCCCAACTCTCCAGCCTGTCCAGGTCTCACTAAATGATGGCAGAGCCTTCTGGCGTGTCAGCCACTCCTCCCAGTTTTGTGTGATTGCAAACTTGCTGAGGTTACACTCCTCTCATCCAGGTCATTGATGAATATGTTGAATAAGACTGGACCCAGTACTGACCCCCAGGGAACATTAGTTACAGGCCTCCAACTAGACTCTGCACCACTGATCACAACCCTCTGAGCTCTGCCATTCAGCCAGTTCTCAAACCACCTCACTGTACTCTCGTCTAACCCACACTTCCTAAGCTTACATTTGAGGATGTTACAGGAGACAGTGTCAAAAGCCTTGCTGAAGGCAAGGAAGAGAATGTCTGCTGCTTTCCCCTCATCTACCCAGCCAGTTATTCCATCATAGAAGACTCTTGGATTCATCAANCCAACTAATCCTGCTTTGTTTGCTAGTACAAGGTCCATTGTGCACCTCTCCTTGTTGGCTCCTCCACCACCTGTGTCAAAAAGTTATCATCAGCGCTCTGCAGAAACTTCCTGGACTTGTGCATGCTTGGCTGTGTTGCCTTCCCAGCAAATATCAGGGTACTTGAAGTCCCCCATGAGAGCCAGGGCCTGTGATCGTGAGGCTATTTCCAGCTGTCTGTAGAAGGCCTCATCGACTTCCTCTTCCTGAGCCGGTGGTCTGTAGTAAACACCAACACCAGTGTCACCCATATTACCCTGCCTCTTAATTCTTACCCATAAGCTCTCAACACCTTTGTCATCCATCCCTAGGCAGAGCTTGATACAATGCAGCTACGTTCTTGCCTACAGAGCAACTCCACCACCTCACCCGCTGGCCTGTCTTTCCTTAAAGGTACATAGCCATCCATGACAGCATTCCAGTTATGCGAGCTATCCCACCATGTCTCCATAATTGCAATGAGATCATGGCCATGTGACCACACACGTCTCTGATTCTTCCTGCTTGTTCTCCATGCTTTGTGTGTTGATATACAGGCATTTCAGAGAGGTAGTTGAGCATGCAGGTTTCCCTGGAGGGGTGCAAGAGGATCCACCGTAGTCATACACACGCTTGAGGTGGCTGGCCTTCTGGTCCTCATCTTGGGAGTCAACTAAGGAACATTTGTTGCAGCTCTGGTTGGCCTGGCTTATTGCCCATTTGGATGTGATGACATGACCATTGCCATTTTAGACCCTACCCGCTGAGTCCTTCAGTTTAAAGCCCGCCTGACCAAGTTGGCCATCCTGCTGCCAAAGATCCCCTTGCCTTTTCTAGATAGGTGATTCCCATCCCTCTGTAACAGTTTATATTCAGCAAAGAATGTCCCATTGTCATACCACCCTTATGACAGCACCAGCCATGTAGCATGTGTCTATTTCTGTCTGCTGCCTTTTCTCTAACTGGTAAAATGGAGGAAAAGATAACCTGGGCACCATTTTTTTTTTCACAACATGAAGAGTATTTGAAAATAAGAAACAGCAATGAGGTAAAAGTTAGTTCCCCAGAGCTACTTTATTTTTCATTTATGACTGGCAAAACATGGTAGAGAAGAGGAAGTTCTGCTTTATTCTGGTCAGTACAGAAAACACTCTCTGTCAGCTTTTCAAATGACCTGGTTGGTGTTCCAGGCACTAGATCTTTTTTTAAACTCTAACTGGGTAAAGTATTTGTTTGAAATGCGATTGAGCCATCTTGTGGAAAAGAAAGAATATAGCAAGTGGAAAGATTTCAGTAGGTACTATGCACTCTGTAAAATGCCATGGTAGGTGGAAAATCAGTAAAATTGTTAATGATAATTAGATTAGTAAGCACCTCTACTCTTCTGAAAGCTGTTGACAATGTATCGTTTTATATAGAGAGATTTTTGTAAGAGGCTGAATCTGTGAGGCATTATCTGTTGATCTCTATGAATGAATGTATCTTTCAATTTATCTTTTGGTATACTTCTGGCAGAAAACGCAGTGCTTCTGTAAATTTCAGAAACAGAAAAAATACTTTTGTTGAATTGCCTTTTCTACTTGCACTCTGCTATTAATTTTTTTTCCAGAAGGCCTGCAGGGCTACATGAATCACTTCATACATCCAAATTAGCACCTTAGAGTCTAGGATAGGAAACATTTTTGCTTGTAGGCATTTCTGTCCTACTTCAGAGTGCAAGTTTGAAGCTCTGAATGTAAAGCTTCTTTCACAAGTTACTGTGGTTGTCCTTTTCCATTTCATGTACCCATCCTCTTCACCTGGTAGGCACTTCTGTATCTGAGGTACTTCTGTGCCTCCTAAAGAAATGTGTGGAGCTGTTTCTTTAAGGCCAATAAATCTGCTATTCACATGGTAAATAAGTTTGTTATTTTGGAAGTGGCAGGATGAGATGGTCTAAGTTAGTTATAGTATGAAAATATATATATACTTTTTTTTTTTTTTTTAAAAAAAGTATATATATACACGTAGCTACAGAGCTCTGGAAACAAACTGGAATTGAAGGTAAAAAAAGTGTAGTGGAAACTGAGGATTTTTCAGAAAGCATTGGCCTTGGATTTACGGAGAAGGAAGTATAAAAATTTGAGGATGTGATTTTAATGTGATTATGAATGCCAATGACAGTATTATATGCTTTGGACCTATGATGGCATGCAAATTACTGAGCCTAATCACTGAGGGTTACATCAGGTCACTGAGGTTTTAACAGAGATCTAAAGAGAAGAAGAAAAAAAATAGTTCCTCTTTACTTATTTTTATTTATTCATGCATCCTCTGTGCTTTTCAAAAACAATCTGTTCTGTATAATAAGCACTGGTTTTCGAAGTCCATTGGTAAACTGAATTTTCATTTGGTGATATAGATCTTTTATGTGGAACAAAAATTTCCCCCAAAGAAACTGATCCTAACAAAAACTTGTTGCTAGCTTTTGTGCAATCATATTAAAATTTTCAACCTACAGAATTATGTGTATGTAATGTGCAGTTACAGTGGCAAAAAGTTAATGTATTTCTGGGTCAGTTCACTAGACAACTTTTTAACACCTAGGATTTCAGATTTTGTAGTCCAAGAATTTCCTAAGATGATTACAAACTGCTGTTTTTCATTTTTCTTTTTTTATTTTTTCTTCACTGCTCACAGAAACGATACACTAGATTAAAACTTAGGTGATACTTTCTTTCAGTTGTAGGAAGTTCTCTCTGGCATGACATAAATATTATGACATTAAGATCTCAGGTTGTCCAGTTAGTCTTGTACTACTGTAACAGCTTTAGGCAATGTCCTACTTCAGGCTCTAAGCCTGAGCTGAAGAAAGGTTCCCTGTTGATTCTGATTTCTGTTGTAATCCACTTTAGTATTTGTTCTATCTATCTTCTAAAGTAAAATGAATCGGAGGGAAAAGAACACCGTTAAAAGGGCATCAGCCCATATCCTGAGGGAGTGTTTAGTATCAGGTACATGTATTGACTGTGAAAGCCCGCGCTTTATTCTTTTCACTGTGTTCTCCCATTAAGGAGAATTTATTTCAATTTTTTTTAAGTCTTTGTTATTAAAAACTCAACGCTTGTTTTCTTTCCACAGTTGTCAAAACCTGAGAAGGTTGCAATTCCAGAACGCTATGTTGAACTGGAGCCAGAAGAGCCTCTTTCTACGGAAGAACTGGCAGCAAGGCAGCGCAAAGCAGAAAAGATAAAGAATATTCTTACTAAATCAAGGTCAGTTTTTTTTTCAAATCTTATATAGGGGCTGATGTTAAACATTGGGAACTAACTTCATATAACAGTCTTATTCCTATTGAATTGTCTGAGTGTAACTTGTGGCTTTTAGAAAATGCAGACAGAATTTATGTACTATACTTAAAGCTCCTTTTTAAATCAGGGTAGAAGAGATAATGACACATTTTGTGTATGACCATTTTATTTTTCAGAGCATCCTAAAATAGTAGTGATTCCTTAGCAAGCAGCTTGTAGGTGAGTGAGGAGGAAGGAAAGACACAGATCTGGCCAAAAGCAGAAGAGCCAGTGAGACAGCAAGTTTCAGTTGTCTTCAGAGAACTGGAGTTCTGAAGAACACTTTTGGCTACTTACAGTTAATGTAGAGTCAACTGAAACATTCAGTTTCAAGAATTTGATTACCTCTAGTATCTGCTGTCTTTTTGGAAAGAGGTTGGGCCTGAGGACCACAAGGTTATACCTTTTCCTCTTGACACTGGCAAATTTTATCAGCAGCTTCAAATAAATAGCATTTTGATAGTGCTTGCATGTAAACAGCACATTTACAGCAAAGGACTTTCAGATGTACTTAAGGCTGTGCAGATATTGTGACTGAATGTGTAATGGCTGCATCATTTGTATGCTACAGTCATTTACATACAATATCTAACACTAAAGAATTTCAATAAAATACAGAGCTTGATAGATGAGATCTGAAAACTGCTGTGTGAATTCAAGCTTGTTCTCATTCTTTATGTTTGTAAATGTTAATGTTGTTTTGCACTTTCCCACTAGTATGCACAATCTACAGCCTACTGTTGCTCAGGACAAACACAACTCGGTTGATTTAGATTCACAGCTGCAAGAGCAGGAGCGCATCATTACCATATCATACGCTTTGGCTTCTGAAGCCTCTCAGAGGAGCAAGGAGGTAGCAGGTAATACTTAGTTATTTACAAAATAACAGCTATTTCTTACCAGCTTCTAAAGTTGTGTGGGGTTGTTGCTGAACTCCTGGCATAAGAGAGAGTTGTAGTCATTCATATTCAAAACAGTGAAAAGTGTGCGTAGATAACAAATTTAGAGAGACTAAAGATTTACGTTATTTGGCCTCCAATGGACAGGGTGAAGGACACACAATAGTATGATCAGTAACTTTAGAGCTTGTAAACTTGCTCTTACTACTAGTACTGAAAAATTAACATTTTCAATGAATTCCCTATAGTTACATTAAATGAGGTATTTCTATATTCATGTTTAAAGTGTAAATTGATCTGTGACTTAAAAAAATCAAGGGTTTTAAAATATTTTTTTTTTAGCAGAAAGATACCCTGGTTTGGTGATTGACATTTAGAGTGCAATCATCACAGCTTGAGCTGTATGACAACAGGCTGAAAAAGACATTGTAAAATGGGTATTGGCATGTTTCTGTCTGGTGACCGAGATTAGAGGTCAGAGCAAGACAGCCGTGCATGAATTCTGCTTGATGCCTGGAAATTAATAGATCCTTTCCTTACTGAAAGTGATAATTTCACTCTTGATTGCTTTATAGTTGAAATAAGTAAGAAATGTCAAGAGATTTGTATCACACAGTAATACGTGCAGCATCTATTCTGGCAAGTATCTGACTGGCCATTTATAACTGGCACAGTTTACTGTTCCAGTGGAGAATGGAAATAATGGAAGCTTCAACTATGATGGAGAAAAAATAAGCATATTTCTCATCTGAAGTTGTCAGTTTAAACTTATGACACTTGCCACAGAAGCCCTTAAGACCTTCTCATTAGACACAGCTTATTCCAGTATCTGGATGCCTAACACGCATCTGTAGTAACTGACTGTTGATTGAATGTGGCTCTATACTCACAGATGCAGTAGCAGCTAAACCTGGGGGAATGTGGTTTTGAGGGATGGAATACATTTTCAAGATATGAATCTTGAGATTTTGGAGAGGTTCTGTGGGTAATTTAACAGACTGGAAGGGATAAGGAGGAGGATAGACATTATAAAAAAAACAAACACACCCCAGAATTGTAAAATCTTGGGAGCATTTCAGGAACAACCTTCTGGACCTTCAGGCATCTGTGCATCAAAACAGCTTCTCCACAGGCGGTCTGGTCCCAGTTCTAGTAACCAGGTCCTTGTAATAGGGACTCGCACACTTTGATTATGGAGAGCGACTTTGTGTCTCAGGAGGTACGAATCAATATAGCATTTTGCCACATGAGTTCTAGCTTCTTCTGGGAGAATTTAGGACCAAAGCTAAGATCAACCACAATGAACACAGCTCATACTTGAAATTATTCCTCTGTGTCAGTACAACAAGAGCAAAGTGCCTGCCATGCTAAACAGTCTTCATGTGGCCAGTTAACTTCTGGGTGTGCATGAAGTTGCAGTAACTGTACAGTACTGAAATATATTTGATCTTTTTATGTTATATAGTGAATGTGGTAGTTCTGTTTTCATTCCTACAGATTTTTGGTTTTTATTTTATTTTTTTATTGTAATTATTTCAAAAGTGTGATCACCACATATTCTTACATATATGTAACCACAGAAATCTTCTTATTTCTTTAAATTCTTTAGTTTTCCCCAAAGAGGGAATTAAAATACGTATCAACACTGAAACATATAAATGCTGCTTGAAAAAAAAAAATTGCAGTCAGTTGGGAGATGATTTTTAATTTAATTCTCTTTGTGAAGTATAGCATCTAGCTATAGTGTTTTTCAGACACTTGAAAATATCTAATGTAGATCTAATGTAAAGTCCTTGATTCTTTAAGGAAGCACAAACGTTTATGTCCATGCAGTTTTCCTTGCCACACTTGTATCTCAAATGCACACTTCTTGTAACATGTCTTGCTTTGATTTCAATTATTACTTACTTCTTTAAAAACAAGCACCTTTCAAGGAATTCTAAAAAAAAGCCAGAATGTTTTGGGTTTTGATAGAAAATATACAAACCGTAAAAAAAGTGTTCAGGTCTTTTAGTTATGGCCTGTTTTCTGATGATCTAAAATGATTAAAAAGAAAAGCATTTGATGCTTTGCACAGCTATTTGTACATTCTCATTTACTCTAATTTTACAGATTTCTTCACATTCTTACTTTTGTAATTTGATTTTTTTTTTTTTTTGGTCATTTGCTCCTTGCTGACGATGCAGACCATATCTGAAAATCCAAAACTAAATATCGAGATTTTTTACAAAGATTTGCTTATGAAAAAGATTGTGAAGCTTAACTTGTCCCATTTTTGTCAGTGGGAAGCAGTTATGTTAACGTGCTATGATAATTTAAACCTTTTAAAATAGATTGTATTTTTATGTAATTCTTGTAAAGCAGCTTTTAGAGTTCCTCTGTTCCTAGTAAGATATCAACCTTTTAAATGGAAATCATGCCAAGAATCTGGAAGACTAAAATCAAATGCAGGACTATCAAGAAGTCATTTCATAAATTATGTGGTTTGGAGTTAGATCTACTTTTGACCCTCCAAAATCTGAAAGCAGAATTCGCAGAATTTTAAGACTGAGTTTCAATCTCTTTAGGTTTATGATTATTGTCTTCTAGTGCTATACCATTATTCTGTTTTATAAACAGGGATAGTTTTAATCATTGTATTCATTTACCTGAAGTTTCAAGCTGAGCTCTGAAAATATATTTACTGTGTCATGCACTGTACTAAGCAAAATGTTATACGCATACGTAAATTTTTGTGTGTTTTTGCTTCTGGTCATTGGTATATAAAAAAGGAAATGTTGAAAACTTGTACAACTTCAGTGAAATCTTGAAATAAAATTAGCAAATATAGGTGCTATTCTAGAACTGCATTTTTAAAAGCAGGGCTGGATTAGGTTGTATCAGTGTTGTGTGCCTTAAAACGTTTCAGTGAAACTTCGTCTTAAGATAGATTGTCCATATTCTCATTAAAATGGGAATGTTTATTTGCATAACTTAAGGAACTAATAGAAAAAAGCAGCAGGTAGAAATGTTGTTTAAATTGTGTTCCATATAACTAAAGTAGTGTAACACCTCATTGCATTACTAATCAGGTTTCCTATTCATGTGGTAGAAAATTAAGGTCACTCCGTTTATAATATGAATGTTTGATTGTGCAGCCTAATTCCTGTATGTGATCCCTTCTAGCTCAGCAGTTGACCTATCCATCTAAAGCACCCTCACCTTCTGTACCACAGCCACCTCACTCCCCCTTAAGCAATGGATTTCACTACACATTTGTTTAAACACCTTAAAAGTAAGAACTAACTGCTCTCGGCATGTCTGATTTGCCAATGTACCTTTGCTGTGGCTTGCTGAATTTTAACATTTTTACTAAACCTAAATTAGATCCAAATGAACGCATGCATCTATTTTTCAGAAACCTTTTATTCTTGTAAATGCTGCTTCTAATGAGCTAACATGTGGGTTAATGAAGTCTTCAAATAACTGTCGTTGCTCTATAAATAAGATACTTCTGTCATCGTACTGTGGTGAAGGAGAGAGACATCTGTACTCTCAGTAACGTGGGGCCAGATTTTCAGCAGCGGCTTGTACTCCGGTGGCTAGTGTTGTGTACTCCTGTGGCTACTGTAGGGGGGTGTAGGTATTTTTGCCTGAACGTGGCATATACAGTTGCTGCTCAACAGAATCCAAAGTACAAAGTTGTATAAGCAGGGGGCTCGCCTGTGGGCTGGTATCTTACACATGAACTAACATCGGAGTCTTAATTAAGGTGAGCTGAAAATTTGGCCCTTTATAACTAATTCCACAACATTGTGTTTGACTTTTCTGTGCCTTTGATGTGTTTTTCCTTGAAATGTGTTAACAGAAGGCTTGCCTTTTGTCTCTGATCAGGTTATTTTGCCATTTCAAGTATTAAAATTGTGATAATTTCATTGTCCTTATAAAGAAATGTGTATCATCTCTTCCCAGTAGTATTTTCAGAGTTTTCTCTATTTGAAATAGGAAAACCTGTAAATATTATGATACTTGACCACTAAGTGTGCCTCTAGCTAAGACACTGGCTATGCTTCCATAGTTTACTTTGAAATTATTCTCACCTTTCTGATTTCCTTTGGCCTAATTTTATTGGCTGATTTTGGACAAAAAGATAAAACGTAGATGAAGTAACAAAGAGAGTTGATTAAGTGAATAACTCAAATAGCATTAATCTTTAGATACCTTTGTTTTCATTATCACTAATCCGAGTCAAATATCTGAGGAAAAAAAATATAAATCCAAATAAAAATGAGCACATATCAAAAAGGCCCAAATGGGCAGTTACCTGCCTTCTACAAGGCACGTGAAAAATGACAAATTTATATCAAAAGAGGTGTGTAGGCAATAGGAGCCTCTAGAGTGCTTAATGGAAATAGCCATTTGCTTTTATGCTTTAGTTTATCTTTCTGAGAACCAGATTCCACCGTCTTTCCTGTGTCTGAATAATACTTCACTCTACTATTATATCCAGGGATATGCGAGTTGATTATTATTATCACATGAGATCTTTATGTACGAGTAGGGTAGCCCTGTGTGGCCTCAAGAACCCAGAAAAATAACCATAACATTCCAGGGTATTAGACTTGAGCGAGGGACTTGGACCAGGTGACCTTCAGAGGTCCCTTTGTACCTCAACCATTCTGTGATTCCAGACTGGCTTACAAACTTCTGTATCACGTCTGTATAAATACATACATACATATGTGTATAGCTATATATTTACACACACACACACACATATATATATATAAGCTCCTATGTTTTCTTCAGGAAAATTATCAAGAAAATAATTGTAATAGCCAGCAACATGCAGAGGACACAGGAGTTTGAGCATCAGTGGCATCATTGTTTTCTTAATGTGTCTATATGAATTGTTTGTTCAGTCAAACTGCAGAAGGCCTTAATAAAAAAATATGTTTCCTGAAAGTGCTTACTCCTTGGCATTAATGTACTCCCATTAATATTTAACCATGTTTTATTTTACTTCATGCTAGCCAAAGCAATAAGCGAACACTGACACAAGACTCAAAGCAAATCCTACCTAATGACGCCATGTGGAAGGAAGAGGAGGTTCATTCCCAGCTTTCTGTGAAGATACTCATCAGCTGGTGACGTGTTCTTCTGGAAATACATTCGGAGAATAATAGGGGGATTTTCTCTGAAAATGAAGAGAATTGCAAATCATTTTATTTTGACTTCCGTTTAGTTCAGACTTTTTATATGAATAAATGGCACTTTTAATAAACTCTGTAAAATACTGACAATATATTTTTAGGACAATGTATTTTAGAAGTTTTTTAAATCAAGGGCTCAATTCATTTTAAGAGAAACTTCTTGCATAGATGTTAAAAGATGCTGTTACTTCCCCCTCAGGCTCAGATGCACAATGTAAAGTATCATGAAAAAAATGTAAATTTGAATGAAGCTGGAAGCACATTCACAGGGTATGGGTAGAGTTAACGCAAGTGGGACTTTTGCCGAAAGAGTGTTTTGGATTGGGTATGTTTGTAGAGTTAATCGCTCATCCTTTTGCCCATTAAACACTACATCGAAGGAACTTTTAGCGTGAATTTCTATGTATCGGTAACCACCGTAGACCTGAAATTTTCTACGAAAGCCATAATGAAAGCCAGTTTTAACTCTCATTTCCTTTTTTGATCCCATATGATTAACTTGCTGGTATTGATATACAGTATGCTAGGTTGCTCTTGATAGTACCCTCAGTAACAAACAGCTAACAAATTATATATTTTTTGAAAGCTAAGATATGAAAGAAGAAAACTTTTAAGTAAAATATGTGAACTAAGCAATAAAAAATACAATAGGATATGTCATTTTACTAGTAAATATGTATTTTTCCTTTTGATTTTTTCAGTAAATATTACAATATGATGTATTGACTAGTATTTATCCTAGAAACAGCAAGACTAATGTAATGTGGCACCTGCTAATTCCGTATGTATGTTCACCTGGTGCTTAACTTTGCCAAACTTTGAAATTCAGTGTTTTACTTACGTATAGGGCAAAGGGTGAGGTAGTTACATAAGGAGAAAATAAGATTAAATTAATTGCTGCAACTACTTTACTTGAAGAAAACCCCGGTGTATGCATTGAATGCAAGACATGCAAAATTTTCCCGTTGTGGAGTTATTAGTTGAGTACAGCTCTGGATGAAAAATAACTGAGAAATACTTCTGCAGTAATTTGTGAAACCACTGAGTTGTTCATTTGCTTTATTCAAGTAATAGCTATGAAACCCTTGAAATTGACCTTCAAATTTCAGACTTTAAGACAAATCATATTATATTAACACTATACTCAGAAATATACTTAAAAGTATATATTTAGCTAATGCAATCTATTTTACCTCAATACTGCCAGTATCAACTTCAAAACCTTTTGCCAAAATAATGATTTATTTTTGCCTTTATAAAAAGTTTTGAAAGCATAAATGAATATTTTGCAAGAAAACATTAATTTAAATAAAATGTAACAGTTTGGAAAATTGTATATGTACAGATTAAAATATTAACATAACTGCCTCCTATTGCCTCTGTCCTGTCTATGCTCTTGTCAGTGTCCATGTGATTGAAAATCTGGAGTCAATTGTGCTGTTACTGTCTTTTGCTCTTCTTTGATTCAAATCTCATTGAAGTTCTGCAGTTTTGCACTTACTTTACCGGGATTTGGTTCAGGTTCCAACACCAAGCTTCTTTTTTTTTTTTTCCGAAATGTTTCTTAGCATTTGATTAAATCTGCCTTTATTCTTGAATAGAAAGATTTTTCAGGGCTGTCCCCTAAACACGACTACAATGTTGTCCTTTCTGTATTGGAGATATATATGTTTGTCTGACAGTCTTAGCCCTTTAATTTCTGGTGAAATAAAGCATCAAAAGTAATTTCAATCTCAAAATGAACAAACAAGAAACCTGGAGACATCAGATAGTAACACGTGCACCGTATGTGAATGGGGGATTGACCCAGGAGAGGGTTGGTGGGCAACTGGCAAAGCAGATTTCAGTAGCAGCTAACCAGCAGCGATTATGCTGTAACAGTTTCCTCAAATGACATCAGTTTGATGGATACCAGTGGAAATGTTTAATTCTTCTGAAACTTAATCTCTAGAACAAAATGTAAAGAAGCAGTCAGAAGTATTTCTGTGGCTTTGTGTTGAGTCTGCGTACTTAAGAGCGAATATTTGAGAATGCAAGTACTTGACCCTCAGGTGCAGAAACTCAGAGCTGAGCTGCTTACTCCTGTTTCTCGGGCACACAAAGGAGCCTTTGACCACATGTTTTGTGGTTGAGTGAAACCGGCATTCTTTCTCCAGAGGCTTTGTTAAGCAGGAGGGAAGAAGCATTTATGTGGCCATAAATGACTGGGGAAGAGCACAGCCCGTGGGATCCTGGACTGCAGCAGCCATTGACTCCAAATTCCCTCTGCTGCCCTAGCAATGAAGGGAAAGGCGTGCAGGCGCTTTGGCTCTGCAGGTTGTGGGAGATGTTAATTTTCTTTCCTTTGATCACACGTGCAAAATCTGCTCGTTCAAGCTTGCATGAACGAGAAGGATTTTGCCCTAAATAGTTACTCTATTAATGTTTTTAACAAAACTGGTCTTTTTGAAGATTTTGTTCTGTGTCTATGGTTAGTCTCATAATCGGGGGGGAAAAAAAATCAAGATACAACTTTTCTTCCAAAACTTTTTATTAAATATGTGAAATGCTGTTTTCCAGTGACCCATCTTTTTTGTAGGAATGAGTGTATTTTTTTAAATTATTAGAACTAATTTTCATATGCATATAGTGTTTGGTTTGGGTCAGTTTTCTTTTTCAGTTCTGTTTCTTTTAATCAAAATCCTGTTTTGTAGGTGTTACATGCTACTCTAATATAATACTAGAAATAAATGATGTCTACTTGCAGATCAGTGTAATTTTGGTCACAAAGTGGCTTTTTTTTTCTCTGCTTATTAAGCAGCTTAAGTGTTTGGGACTAATTATAATTAAAGAAACAGAAATTCATTAGAAAGCAGTATTGGTTCTTCTTTTGAAGGTGCTGTTTTCTAATTAGTGTCTTGTAATATTATAGCAAGCAGAAATTATGCAGCCTGCCTTCCATTATGCAGCTGTTTTCAGTTTCTTCAACTAAAGGTATTAAAGTTTTATTGCACAGCTGAATTTGTAAACCTACAGCCTGATAATCGTAAGTAGCGCTGCTTTCACCTTTTTGAACTTCCACAGCCTTCCCCACTCCCCCCTTTTTCACTACTGTTTTTTGAGTTTGTAGTTATTACTGGGCTGGTAGGGAATCCTGTAGAGCTAGAGAGCTGTTGCTTGTCTTTGTACATCTATATAAAGCTGCTTCTTTTGAAGGACTGGACAGTAGCAGTAGTTACGAGCCATCCATACTGTTTTGGAACAGTTGGAAAAAAACCCTAGCTAGAAAAGCTAGGGCAGGAAGCAACTGTGTTAAGGGATTCTATTCTAGAAAGTTGATTCCATGTGGAATTAAAAGCTACTGAGAGATACTACTTAACGTGAGCACTGCTATTTAAAGAAAATTGTTAAAGGTCTCAAGTAGCTCTGAGAGCATCCTTTGGAGGGAGGGGTTGGTGTTTTGAGGAAGCGGAGCGCTCCCCATGTGTGCCGGTATTGTTTACACTGTTGTTTTTCCATCTGCACCATTTCCAGATCTTCAAATATATGTGTATGTATTTTATATCAGCACCTCTTCCCCTCTGTAAACCCACGTATTTCCCATGTGTCTTAGCAATTAACTTCTGGATGTTATATGAAGGAAAGACCAGATTTACTTAGTGTCAAAACTTAGAAGATACAGAAAGCATGATCTGATGTTACCCCTCTGATTTCTTTCTGTCTTTGGGTATTTTAAAGCGTTTGCTTGTGCTGCATGTGTGTTTGTGCCTATGTATTTCGTAGTTATAAAAAGAACAAAGCCGTGCACAAGAACATGAAAAATTGCTATATTTTCCACACCTAGTAAACATTCCCATTGGTTATTTGGCTGTATTCAAAAGGCTAAGACTTTTATTGCTCTACTAGCAAAAGCAACCTTTCTTCACAGTGGAGCAGTACAAAGAAAGAGCACAAAAAATACACACATCACAGTGCCTGAAATTCTGTTTGAACAACTGTATTGATTGGGTCTGACCCCTTTACATTTTTTTTCCATTATTTGAAAAGGTGCATCTAACTGTAGCTGAATTGAACCAACCGAGATGAACTTTCCATGAAAACTTCTTGAGATATTTCTTTAGTTCAAAGCTTTGGAATTTTAAAGAGCATTTTTAATAGAAGTCTGTTGAGGTATTCTGTGCAACAACCATACTTTGAATGTTAAACTACAGGTAAACCTAAGAGGAAGGTAAAATTATAAAGCCTACCATGAAATTACTAGGAAATGGCAGAGTAACTTTGAGTGCTAATTATAAAAGTAAATAAAAGCAGAAACTATTGCATATGTGCGCATTTGTGCACTGTTTACTTGTTATTTTCTTGTCAGTGCTCCTGGTTGCCTTACAGAGAGTGTAAAACAGCCTCCAGATAAAACACTAGGAGAATTAGACAGCATTTTTGGAGCAGTTAGGGATGAAATAGTGTTTTAAAAGATGTGAGCTTAGAGGATAATGTTGTTTTCTTGTTGCTAACTAGTTGAAGCCTTTTACCAGGAGCTATAGAATAAGAAAGCCCTAAAGGAAAGAAGAGATTAAGATCACAAAAGTGAGTTGCAAGTTTGTAGGAAATAATGGCAGAGATGTTCAGTGAGAGGCTGAAGGTGAGTGGAGAACAGCCAGTGGTTTGAAGTGAGAGGTAGTAAAAACATGGAGGGAGCTGGAGTACCTGGACTTGGACAGGAGCAAAATGCTTTAGCAAAGGGACTCTGCCTAAATTGTAGAAGGGGAAGTAAGAAGAAGGAATACCTGGCAAGTGAGAATCTCAATCCCATGTCCCAGTACGAAAAATACCATGTGAATGGGATGAGAGTAGAGTGTTGGTGGTGGCAGTGGGCAAAGGAGAGAATCACTCATGACTTTTAAATAGTGTTTTGGTAACAGGACAGTTGTTATTTTCTGTTGGCAGATGCTGTGCTCTGTTCTTTCAAATCGAAGTGCAGTTAAGAATGGCTAGTATGAGTGACCAGGGGTGGAACAGGTAGGTCCTCCTTGGCGCAGAGCCTGGCCCGAGTGAGTGCCTGCCTCTTGGCAAGATGGAGTGTTGCGTGGCCTTGCTGTGGCCTCGGTTCTGTTATATTGTCCGGGGGGTTAGGCTGGCTTGATTTTGTCTCTAGAGCCAGAATTGAGAAAAGCCTTAACACTGTTTTCTGGTTCATCTCTTGAGACAGGATGTTTTTGGAAGTTTTTTGAAACCCTGGCTGGTGGCTTATGCAAGATGTAACCCTAAAGAAATGAAGTAGTTGGTGACATTTAGTTACAATGAGTTGTACCACTCTGGGAGAAAAGTTGACATCAGAAAATTCACTGCTAATTCTGTTTGTCTCTTGTATTGTCTGTATTGTTGGCTTTTCTGACTGCTTAGTTTGTGCTTAACAGTTCCATGTCTCTGCTCTGCTTCTTCCATACTGTGCCTTTGAGCATCTTCTTCTTCCAGTATGGAACAGGATTTTGTCTTCTGCCCAACACAGTCGTAGTGCGTCTGTGTGTGTGTGTGTACGGGGGTGTGAACACACACACGCATGCGTGTTGATCCCACTCTCCTTTCATTTGGTGCTAAGACACAAAATTGGCAAAAGCTGAGGGGCCCCTGCCGAGACGAGTACCAGAACTGGCTCCTGCGCTCACTTTCCAAGTCCTGACCTGGATGAGAGGCTCAGAGGGTAGAGAGCTGGACATCTCTTGAGTGTAGCTGTGTCCCCTGGCCTTCTCAAAGCCTTCTGTGTGCCTGAGGACTCCAGTTGTCTTTCTGAATCCAGTTTAAAAGTGACTAGACAAATGATTTTATACACATTTATACACAGGATCTGGGTAGTGGCTCCATCAGTTGATTACTGAGTAAATTTGCCCTCTATTCTTTTGTGTGTCCAGTATCAATTTTTTATGTTAAGAAGTATTTGACCAAAAAAGAAAATGTTTTGGAAGGAGATGTTCTGTTAGTGCATCCTTACAAACAGATCATGATTACTAGACCTTAGTGGCTGTAAGAGGAAGAGGGAGACTTGGCCCCAACCAGTTAAGGATTAAAAGCTTCACCTGCACTTGTTTTAAAGCTTTAGCAATAAATATGTGAAAAGGAGGCAGTTCAGATTGTCAAACCTTTCTGCAGTCTTTAAAGTAGCTTGATACAGTTGTGTTAAGAACGCTTACTTATGGTAACAGTTTGAGAGAATTTCCCTGCTGGTCAAGGTGGGCAGTTTTGAAAAAGTTCAAAGCAAGGAAGGTTTGGTTTGGTTTGTTATATAAGCCCCCATATTCCTTAACTGATGATACAAACCCCCCTCTTTTGATGTATGTTACTTTTCATTCTTCTCTTTTTTTTTTTTTTTTTTTCAACTAGATCATCCTGAGCTATGGACGCCATAAATGGTACTGGATTTGGGTAGATACTAGCACAAACTGTCAGTGTGATCTCATTCTGCGCCTGCACTAAAACTAAATCAAATGAGGTTAAATCACCAAGTATTTTATTTCTTTAATGCTATGCAAAAACTGAGGTAACTTTTTTCTACCCGTCGTGATGCTGTATACCTGCGTACTACTCATATTTTTCTCAGGAAAAATGCAGTTGAGGTGGCAGTCTTAAAGCAAAGAAACCCGACTCCCGCTTTGTCCCTTCAGCGAGGGTACCTTGACACATGTCCCTTCTCTTAATCCCCTGACAGCTTCCAAGAGACTGATGCAAATAACTGTGCCAGGCTTTGATTATGAGATATTGCACTGCCACTTATTCTCTTTGTCTCCTGCAGTTTACAGAGGCAGCTTCAGTGCATAATTTAATCCCTGTTCTGGGGACTGTAACAAATCCACTGAGATTTCTACCACCCGTCCTCCCTGGCATCAGAACAACATGTGCACAGCTTCTTTGATGTGAATTCCCCAACTAGAGCCTTAGAAGGACCTATAGCTTTGAAGCTGGCCTATAAATTGTGCTTTCAGGAATCAAGTTGTCAGCCTCCTCTTCAGGGAGAAAGGGAGAGTAAACCGTAAAGCAGTTGCATAAAGCTACAGGGCAACTTAGAGATCTGGTTTTCTTGGTGTCGAAGAATTCCGGTACGATGTTGAGAAAGAAATGGATCCTTTTTTACCTGGCTGAGAAGCATCCTCTTTTGTCATTGCAGGACCTTGTGGGTGGTGGGGTTGTGATGGTACTCATCTTGAGGGGTTCCCTATTCCAGGGCAAATGGAAGGGGAACAAGCACGCTGGTGCTTTCAGCCTTTTCAACTGTTTTCAGTCTCCTGAAGCCAAATGCTGATAATGCACCTGCATTGACTTTTGTGTAGGTACATTTTCATTGTGGTTTAGAAACCAATTAAAACGTTTACCAGATGTCATGGCTGTTCTGTGACAGATCTAACTTTCACCAGTTGTCTCCTAAGATGTGTTGGAGTACGGGCTGACTGTTGCCTTCCTATTTAGATGGAAATAAGCTGGCCTTTGAGGAATTTCAGTGGCCAGATCTTGTTTGAAAAGACAAATGCAGTTTCCCTCTTTATGATTGTCTGCTGTCATCTCTGGGAGCTTCTTCCATATGAATCTGAAAGGCAAAGATCGGACTAGTGTCAGCCAAGACACCAGCCTTTATTTTTCCTGTGTCCTCTGTCTCCTATGAGAGCTGAAACCATTCTGCTCCTATCCGTGCCACTACTGGATGCTATTATACTGAATGTGGCTAAAACTGACCCCTGAATTAAAACATTTTACTGCACAATCTACGCTGAGCTACATTGGCCTTTCCCAGTATGTACGGAGAAGCTTCTTAGACAGGCTGCTTTGTAGATGAATCTGCGAGTTCTTAACAATATGCTTATGTTACGCAGAAAGAGACATGATTGTGTTGAACGCTTCCTATTTTGAGCAGATGAGTCTCAGGTCAGCATCAGAAATGAGTTATGCCAAACATCATCAGGTGTTCACAATATTACATCACCACATTTGGGGAGTAGTTGGGTTGGGTTGGTTTTGTGGTTTTTGTGTGTGTGTTTTTTTTTTTTTTTTCTACTGGCAAGAGCTGTTACCAGAATAGTTTAATTTCAGTTTATTTTTTATCCTTGTGTGGTCTATTTATTTATGTTTGGAACTGATGGCCAAATCTGTTTTACAAGGCAGGCAGCTGTAATCAATTCAGGGCAGAGCTGAGTGGCAGAGACCGGCGCAGGGCCTGCCAGCTGGATCTCTTTCTCCTGAGTCTTTCCAGGTTGGTTGCCCGGCAGAGAAAAGCCCTCAGGTGAGGTCTTACTATATCTTTCATTAGTGGGAAAGCAGCCGGGCTCTCTGCCTGGCAGGGCAAGTCTACAGCACTGGATTCCATCACCATCTGAAAGTGAGTCTGTTTTGCTGCACGCTGATGGGCAAGCCCAGAGCTCTGCGCGGGGGCTGAGCAGCGGGAGAAAAGGCGGTGACAGCAGCACTAGCTTCGATGCTGGGGCAGAGAAGGCGGAGAGGTCAGTGTATATGCAGCATTTTGCAGCCTACACCTCAATGTTGTAATTACCAGTCTATTAGGAAAGTTAATCGGTCATCTTTTGGTGAAGGCCTCTATCTCTTCCTAGAGATAGAGCAGCTTTTGTAAGGCATGGTGACGTTTTCTTTCTTGACCATGTACAACCAACTTTAATTTTTGCCTATGTATTAGAAGCTTGCAGTATTGGGAAAAAGAAAAAAAATCCATGAAAGGCTGCTGCAACGTTGTTCTTAAAACTGAATGACTGAAAAAAATTGTATTGCATAGTATAGTAAAACAGATTAATCAAAATCTACACTCAGTTTTTATTTACAATATTACTTTTATTTTTTTCCATAATGTAACTTATTCCAAGTCCTCCCCCTGTAACTGATGCTGCAATGTTTACCTCCAATAAACCTATGCACTGGTAGTACATACTGCTGCTTTCATGTAAGCCAACGGGCTTGCAGATGTCTGCACGCCATAAAGCTGTATACGGAAATGGAAGATTCTCCACAAGCATCTGGAATGTCTCCTGAAACACTATTGTGGCAGAATGAGGCTGTAAGAGAGGTGCAGATCAGATGTTCTGTTCTCCCAGCAAGGAGAGACAGTTGGTACGTCTGATGTACTTTGAGGAAACCAAGTCTAAAAGGTTCTGGTATTTTAGTAATTGCTTGAATACAGTAAATTATAAATTTGCAGAGGAATGGATGTGCTTAATTCTTGCTGGAAGGAGTGCCTGGAACTCCTGACTCTTTAAGCATACCAACTTTACTTGAGAGGTACAACCTTTTTGTGATAATTGACCTCCAAGTGACCTATGAGGAAAAAAGGAAGGAGGGCGTGCATACTTAACTCTGTATTCTATGTTTAAAAAAGCTAAATTATCTGTATATCCTTTTCATTATCAAAGTATATTTCTCTTTCAAGGTAAACTGGATTCTTTGGGAGGACTTATTTTTAATAACAACTCAGAGCTATAACCAGGAGCCAATAATTCAAAAGTCACTCTTTTCTGCTTATCCCCCTCATTATAAACCCAAAGAAGCAATTAGAGCATTCTGTTGTATTATGTGTTCCTAGAACGTCTTCTCCTGTCCAGCCGCTGTAGGACTTCAGATGGATAGAGCAATTAATACTATCACAAAAGTGAGCGATTTCTCCTCTTAGCCCTGTTGACGCTAGCATCTATAGACAAAATCATTGTTTAAAGCTCTAGTACATCACAGAATAGTGCTGATATTGGTATTGTACAACTAATGCAACATCCAGTAATTCACATGTAATCTTAATAGTTAAAAATTCAAGACTGGGGTACTAACAAAAGAAACCACTAACATGACATTTCCTTATCTGGCATGGAATAAAGGGAAGGATAGTTTAGATAACATTGTAGAGGTTGGGCAGGAACAAAAAGAATTTATTTCTCCATCCAGTATTTTATACACTTTACAAAACCCAGTAATATCACCGTGCCCATAAAAATGTTACCTATGGCAACTGAAAGCAAACACTAATTTTTGTCATCTACGGGGGTCTTCTTAAAATCATAATACAAAGATTTGTGCTGTAGCAGTCCTCCACTTTGCACTGTAACAATAAGGCTTACTGTACTTTAAATACAAAGCTGTTACATCTGCAGTTATGAACCACTGGCTTTAACAAACATCATTTTATAGTTGCTTTTTGCTTCTTTTTTGGTTTCTGGAACCTCAGCTTCATCATGTTTCTCAGTAGCTTGTAGCTCCTCTGCAGACTCCTCTTGCTCTGACTCAGAGCCACTGTCAGAGTCCTCTGAACTCTCTTCAGAGGAGTGTCCAGGTGCCTCTTCTTGTTCTTCACTTTCCTGAAACTAGAAGTTCAGATTATGAGAGAGATAAACCATTATTTCCTGGCAACTCCACTGCAGCTTTTAAAATTCCCCGTGAGAATATTTCACTTAATAGTTCCTTTCATTTTAGTACTAAAATGGGCTATGTTGCTAAACACGGGTCTTGAATATACAAATTATTAGACAGAAAGCAACTCCACCATACCAACTGTGATATCCATCAGCCACATTCTTACTTAGTTACAGCAGAAATCCTAAGGACACCCCTAAATGCGTTTGAAAAGTTTCAGATCACATCAGTTTGTAATTCCTTACTTTGGTGTTCACAGTACATAATGACACTTGAATATTTGTCACAGAGTGAAACATAATGAAACTAACAGCTAGACCATCAAGAATTCATACTCATGACTAATCTTTAAAAATAAGTTTAGCGCACCACAGGTGAGGAACGCTGAAGTAATTCAATGATACTGTTAACAAGAATAATCAAAATGGAATTTTCTTTGTGCTCCTAAAAAGCAAAGCCTCCATGGCTGTAATATTAAGAATTCCCAACACTGCACAGGTGGTTTTACTCACTCTGGAAACATCAGCTACGTTTTCATGCAGTAATTGCTGCTAACAGTTAGCACAAAATTAATTACTGCACTTTTCAATTGGCAGATGGAGACACATTACTAATAACCTAATTCTGTTGGGTTTTGTCACGCTTCTCTTCCTGCTAATTCCTATGGAATTGCTTGCAAGTACAAGACCAGTCGGGTGTGAGCTCACTGAAAGTACAGTGAACTTCCCCTTGTATGAGCCCACTACAACCACTTACTTTTCAGGACTACAGAGGTATGTGCCTCACAGCAAACAAGAAGCTAAGATTAATTAGCTCTCAACAGCAACGCAGATGGCCATCCTGCCTTCTTAGGTATTCCTTGGCAACACCCTGATCTAATGTATTTGTCACTTTCTGTCCTAAACAGCCTTGACTACTATGGAGCATTAAGTATGTCTCATCACTGTTCAGAACAATGTGAAGCATCAATCATTTCCAGGCATCTAAATGGCCACCAGTATACACAAACAGGGGTCCAGTGCCTGCAGTAAGTTTGTCCTTTAATCCAAGCTGTGGAATTTTACTACTAGTTGTGGCGATTGGATTTTTAAATCATGCATCATCTTGTCTTAGCGAAGCAAAAGCCAAATTGTTATGGAAATGAGCAGCTTACTACCTCACTGAAACCAAGTCCACAATGGCGCCGGTTTCGTCCAGACATCGTGCTGTCCATGCTCTGTTGGTACTGAGACTCCAGTTCTTCATTCATTTTCTTGTCTTCTTCCCCTGCATTGTCCAGTGTACTTTGGTTATGGTTCATTCAAATTAACAAAGACATCAAATGACATGAAGTCAGGTTTTCAAAGTTTATCACTATGTGTGTGAGTTAAATTTAGCCATCTTAAACCACTAGATTGAGTATTATTGCATACAAGCCATCGGGTTTTTAAGAGATCACATCAATGTGCAAGCAAAATTGCTTTGATAAAAAGGTGGGCTGGTAAGTTCCTAAGACCCAACACATTCAGACAATTATACTATGCGCAGTAGATATTCTACTAAGCAAGGTAAATGTAACCACTGGGACTTCTCTGTGCTTCCTGCAACGTGTCACAGCAAGGAGAAAGTTTCTGACCTTCACTAAATACATGCAATTATTACGATTAAACCATGATTAATATCTAGCAGCAGAAGTCAGGACAATACTACCACTCTTGTGTAGAGCTGTATCTGAAACCATTTCATGCATCCTGAATTATGATGAGTGGTTACTACAGCTCTACATTTTTCTATCTTTAGGAATTAGCAGAAAAAACTAGTTTTCATGAGCTACTTCTACATGCCCTTTACTTACTTGTTTGAATAAGTAAAGAATCATTTTTACTGAGGGGAAATATGGTCTAAAATAGTGAACAATCTTCTGTTCTTCTTGAAGGTAGAAATCTCTAACTCTCCCCCGATGGGCCTACAACACTCTAGTTTTAAATTTGTACATCTGTAAAATTAAAAGCTTGTATTGCAAACTAGTGTTTCCTCATTTGGAAGTTAGAGCTGTATGTTATTATAAAAGGACAGTAACTGTATGTTGGACAAAGAAGTAATGGGTAAAGAAAATAGCTGTTCCATGTGGAAAAAAAACCCCAGCATCTAGACTTTTTGCTAATAACAAAGCAGTACTGATTCTTTATGACTCCTGAGGGGAAGCATCATCTCCTTTCTAGAAAATTCAGGTATAAGGAAGTGATTCTTAGTCGCTCTGCAAGCTAACAGCAGAACCTGGACCTAATCTTCAGGCTTCTTTTGGTGTTTTGGTCCATAGATAGCTGAAAAATTACTAGTGGAGCATATGAGGGAAGTTTTCTGGAACTCTGACTATTGCTATTCTATGCAGCTTTATCAAAGCTTCTCTCTAAGAGTCAAGCCCAGCTTGGTTTTGATGTACTTTGACTTACTACCTGAGCAAGCCTGATAAGAAGTTACCATGGTCATAAATTACATGACATCAAATTTTTGCTGACTGCCAAGATGACCTTGCAAATCTTTTCAGCTTCTACCTCAGTGCTTTAAAGCAGAGATCTTTCTATACAATAGGTAATCAGGTCAGGGGAGAAATCAACCCTGTTCTTTTCCATGCACAATGATTTAGAGGTTTGGATATCCATGCCTGGCAGCAAGGAAGACGTATAATACCGCTAGGTACCAACAGCAATAAAACTTTACTTTCTTATTTTGATAGCAACATAAGACAGGGGAACTACAGGCCCTGATTTCCAGGGCATTTGTACACAAGTTTAAGTGGCCATCAAGTACTTTGCTGAACCTGGACTTTAGAAGGCAAGTAAATGCAGTCAGGGAAGCTGTTTGTCACTAACCTAACAAGAGAAATTAGGAACTTCTACAACTCCACAGCCTGAGGCAGTCTACAGCTGCAGCCACAAAACCTGAAATCCCTCCCTGCAACATCTGTGAAGCTCAAAATACTAGGATGTTCCTAAGTAAGTACTCCATTTCCAACTTTGTATCAGCTGTTGGATAAACTGACCTGTCCTGAAGTGAGAGGTTGATCTGTGGTCTCCGATAACAAGGCGGCCAGTATGTTCTTTCTAAAAGAAAAGGCAGTTTGTTTTGGAGCTTTAGGGTGCACTGACAGCTCTGCCAACATGGAAAATGGAAAAGGTTTGCTGTCAAACCTTGACAACCAACTGTAAGACTGTAAGTTTTATTAGCTAACAATTGCTGCCTCTTGATGAACTTGTTTCATCTTTGTTTCACTGAACTTTCTGAGAAAGAAAACACCAGAACTAGATACTCTTTACTCTTCCCACCCCACAAAACTGGTTCCATTTCATTCAGTTTCTTGCCATTCCAAAGATGAAGACAAGCCATGCTAGTATGTCAGCTGAACATGGAAGAACGGTGATCACCTGATATGAAAACTACATTACACAATGCTGGACAAGTTTGAATTTACATTCTGACAAATCACCCTTTGGGTCTCTGGCACTATGCAATAGTTCAGTCTGCATCTTACGAAGATCCCACTTTCAGACTGGTCACAGTATCAGGTAAGACCTTCACAATGCTCATTAATATATTGTCTTGGTAGTTGCTCATTAGCAAACGTATCCCTACAGGCAAGAACTGACATTACATAGCAAGCAGCATTAAGTATCCAAGTAGACTTTAAGATTAGTGGTAGTGGGATGTTTTAATAGGGTACCGTATTCCTATCCACTAGGAAATATTAACTTTCACCTCTTTAATACAATAACATATTTTTGCTTACAAAAATACTGTAGTCAAGGAAAATAAGCTAGTACAAGTGAAATTATTTTTCTTGAAGTAGAATTGCAATACTAAACCAACATTTTCTACATGGAAAAAGCATTATATTTTATGAGTTTTGCAGCATTTTTTGCAAAAAGCATAGAAGAAATATTGTTTTAGAGCATTTCGTCTTTAAAAATACATCCTGGATTATGTTATTAGATTTACTATTTTGCTGTTTTCGTCTATCAGTTACCATTTTTTTGAATCGTTATTTTTTTTACCAATGAGAAAGCATTTTACAGACTGAGAGCACAGGTTTGTTAGTTTGTAACAACTGTCCACAAATAATTCTATTAGCTAGTCTGAAAGTATTAGGGCGTTTGGGTGGGGAGGAAGCTGCAGAGCAGAGACCTGACAACTTCAGACTGGTGTTTTGGGTTACACTGCTGCTGCCATAGCAGCTGCAGCTGTGAAACCAAAAAAAAAACAACTCCCCAAATCCTCCTTTAAGGAGGGTCCCAAAGCGAAATTCCCTTTGAGTGTTGTCTTTTTGCTCAGAGCCCTGCGGCTGCAGCAAGGCCCCTTCTGAGGGCGTTACGTGTATCGCAAATGGAAAACACCCGCGTCCCCGCGGGGGGTGGGCAGATGGGGGCCAATCCTCCCGCCGGGGTACCCGTGTGCCCGCGAGGGGGTGGGGAGCGGGGCGGCCTCACCTTCCCAGCGCCCATCAGCCGCAGGAACTTCTGCTTCCGCTCCTCGTTGCCGAGGTCCGCCGCCTCCCAGCTGCTGGAGCCCTGCGGGACCACACGCTGACTGCGCCCGCCCGCCCCCACGGCCGCTGCGGGCC
>VXAK01009105.1:1832-15200 GCA_013399435.1 Arenaria interpres
CCCCAGGTCTCTTTCCTCCAGGCAGTTCCAGCCACACTTCCCCGAGCCTGTAGCGCTGCATGGGGTTATTGTGGCCCAAGCGCAGGACCCTGCACTTGCCCTTGTTGAAAAAAAAAAAAAGATGAGAAATAACTGATTTTAAATATACTTGGTACTTGCCAATATTTCATAAATTAGGTATATGAACATAGTAACAAGAATATTTTTTCAGCGGTGCCCAGTGACAGGACAAGAGGTAATGGGCACACACTTGAATATAAGAAGTTCCACCCAAACATGAGGAGGAACTTCTTTCCTGTGAGGGTGGCAGAGCCCTGGAAGAGGCTGCCCAGGGAGGTGGTGGAGTCTCCTTCTCTGGAGACATTCAAAACCTGCCTGGACACGTTCCTGTGCAACCTGCTCTGGGTGGACCTGCTCTGGCAGGGGGGTTGGACTAGATGATCTCCAGAGGTCCCTTCCAACCCCATGGGATTCTGTGATTCTGTAATATCTTGCTTGTTGAGATCTTTTTTTTTTTTTTCTCCATTTCTACCCCTGATTGGTGCCATATTTATGGTGGCACTGGAGGCTGAGATGTACAAAGATTTTTCAGTCAGCAATACTGTTGCTTTGTGAATTAAAGACAGAGGCGATTAAATGGCTTGGCTGCTCCAGTAATGAATAGATATGTGGTGAAATCCAAAAATGTGCCAGGAGAATAGGGATTAAAAAGCCTTTCACCTACTTTCACTATTCTCCTTCATTGCATTAATTCTGCAGGAAAAAACATTGCCCTTTGGTGAAATGACTGACGGGTACAAAGGCTAAATTTTAGAAGCATTATGGGTGCGATCTCACAGTACTACTGCAGTAAACACTGGATGTCCTTGTAGAATCGAGCTCCTTCCTGGCAGGGCTTACATATTACTGAACTGGCCACTATAGAAAATGTTATGACAGCCAGAGCCAAATTTTGAAGTCATTTATTTTTTTCCCAGGCCTTTCTGAGGATAATGCCAGTTACAGTCAGGAATGGACAACTATGCTTTCCTAATTTAATTTCCTTCCTTTCACTCTTTTTATTCCGTAAATACAATGGCTGCAGTTCTCTGTTTCAGTCCAAGTTCTTTGACCCTCTCTGCAGGAATAAAGCTGTCATAAATCTTTTTATACAGGCAGAAAAGAATTCCTCCCTAGGAGGAATGAATGGATAGCCTTAAGTCACCTCCACTTTGAGACTTTAGATTAGGGGGTGTGTGTGTTGGGGGGCTGGGGGGGAAATGGGGGGGAAGGAGGCATCGGGCAAAACTGTTAATCCCTGACTGAGAGCAGTGGTCCCTGTGGTTAATACAAATGGGATTATACTGCTCGAACTTCTCTGGGGAGAGACCTCGTTTCCTGTTGGTCGCTGGATCAGGGGATTGTACAACTCACTTTGCCATCCTGTCCTGAAAGGTAGCTCCTTTCCTGCCATCCTGTCCTTGGAAGGTATTTAAAGCACTCCTAGACCAGTTTTGCAAAGTGTCCCAAAATGTTGTTTATATTATGCTTATTTAAAATTTCAATTATATACTAGGTAGCATCCTTCTTACACAGAATCACAGGATGCTGTGGGGTTGGAAGGGACCGCTGGAGGTCTCCCAGTCCAACCCCCCTGCCAGAGCAGGTGCACCCAGAGCAGGTTGCACAGGAATGTGTCCAGGCAGGTTTTGAATGTCTCCAGAGAAGAAGACTCCACCACCTCTCTGGGCAGCCTCTTCCAGGGCTCTACCACTCTCACAGGAAAGAAGTTCCTCCTCATGTTTGGGTGGAACGTCTTATATTCAAGTTTCTACCCATTTTCTCTTGTTACTGGGCACCACTGAAAAAAGACCAGCCCCGTCCTCTTGACACCCTCCCTTTAAGTATTTATAGGTGTTGATCAGATCCTTCCTCAGCCTTCTCTTCTCTAGACTAAAAAGACCCAAGTCTCTCAGCACAAGTAGTATCACAATGTTCATCTCATAGCCTTAGTGCATTTTAAAGTCATTCCCATATTAAGGGAAAGCCCTTTCTTGTAGGATAATTGCATGACTCTTGTCTTCCAATATTTCTGCTACTCTACTGCTGGTTTTAGTCACCGATGCAGGATACCTTCCATAGTGCTTAACTGCCTCATACATGCTTATTTTTCTTCCTGACACTATATATGTAATGTACATATGAATATTGTTGCAAAAAAAAGGTTAAAATATGAAAAAAATAAAAACAGTCATATAATAAATCAATTGGCACTAGAGATACATACTTTAGAAGCTTTGTTTTGCCCTTGGTATCTGTCTGCCTAAACAAGTGTCATTTTATCAGGTAGTAGCATCTTCATTTTGAGTAATTAGCCTGAAATTTTCAAATCTGATCTCACTTTTCTGTTCATTCTTTTTGTTATGGAGTCCCTGAATTACATCTTTTGCACTATTAATGAATATTAATACTGGATATAAGCCAGAGATTGCAGACAGTAGAGGAACTATCCAGATAGATCGAATGTATAAGAAACAAATATGCTCTGACATATACACTTTTCCTTTCCCAGTTTTATTGGAGGTGGAAATGTTGATTTTGTATGGACCTTTGTAAGTACTATTACCCATAATTCATAATCTTATCATGTGAAATGATAAACTATGATAAACTATGATAAAAAAAGATTTTAAACCTCACTCACACTTTCCTGAGAATTATGTTAGAACAAAAAAACCTAACACCTAAGAAATTCTACTCTTTATCTAGTGCAAAAACCATAATGGAATTAGAACAGGACACAGAGCTCCCTCAGAAAGAAGAATATTGGCATTTTTGTGCCAATAAAGGCCTCTAAATCCTGAAATACAGCTATTTCTCTGATTTGAGAAATCCTTATTACCTTCAGAATACTGTTTAGCAATTTTTGCCTTTTCTCAGTTCTTCGCTTCAAAATGATTAATCAAAATTTATTAAAATAGTGCTAATAATTTTTGCCAAATTCTGCCAGAATACTATGACAAGTTTTGGGAACAGCTCTACGTTGTTGAAAGGAACAGAACTTTTGGCACTGTCATTAGTGCAAAAATAACATAATTCTCTCTAATGTATGTAAACTGCAAATGACCTGATCTGCTAAGCCTATGAACAAAATCACTTGTGCCGAGCAGTTTCTCAAGTCTGGTTCCACCACAGAGTTCTGTAGCACCTCTGAACCATGAAGAAATTACACTGGGCTATCAGACTGCTGAATGCCTTAAAATTTTTCAGAAATAACACCCTACTTAATAGTAAAACTTACTGAAAGTAGGAAATGATATTGACTCTTACACAATTAAAAAAAAAAAAAAAAAAAGAGGATTGTCCAACCAAAATGCTTTTTGAAAACTACAGTTCAAAAAATATTACTTTCAGCTAGCTAGAGGTCAAAAGAAGAAACAATTTATATGGAAGTTCATTTTTGTTTGTGCACAGAAAACCAAGGAAACTGAAAATATAACAGCAAGCTCTTGAAAACTTAACTCTGGAAAAACTTTCTTTTTCAAGACACTTCTACTATCCGCATGCAGATACTCCAAAGTGTATTTATAATCTATGCTTATCTTTACACAAACAAATATGAACACATGACCCACATTAATACCTTCATTATTAATTTATGAATGATCAGAAAACACTCTTTTTAATAAATAATATATACATATACCTCTTAGTACTCTTTTTCAGTATGCCTACAGTCTGAGAAGTGTCAAAAATTCTCAGATATAGATGAAACCAATATCCCAATCTGGAAGTCCTGTGAAATATTTATTTTAATGAACATTACACAATAAGTTGTGCAGCCCATTATTTAGAAATAATTATAGTGGGTTTATCCCTGGCAGTTTTTTAATTGGCCTCTTGCACAAGAAGAGTTAATCTAACATGTGAAATAGAAAATTCATATCAAAGGTACTCTGCATCACTCCTGTGCAATTTTAATGAGCTTTATGTATTTGGACTGAAGAAGCAATGCCAGAATTACATAACTAAACACTGTGGAGAGATTTTTTAACTGAAATGAACTAGAACAAACAACAGTAGTGAATTGCCTCATGCAAAAAATGCCAAAACATCCCTATCAATTAAACCAAACCTTGAAAGGGAAAGATGCTGAAAATTTTACAAAGAAAGGATTTTACATTTTTCACTTGCTGTGTTGTTTTGGATAGTTGTCTCATTAAATGTAGTTGAGTCTTTTCCTATTTTACACTTGTATCTTAGTTTTATGTGAACGAAGTTTTATGCCTATCATTCAGAAGATTTCATTTCCTCTGGAGGTAAAATAAGAGACATGCAGTATACTGACATAAACTCCATCAATTAAAACAATACCTTTATAATGTTTCACTTACCTGCACCCCATCAGATGCAGGTATATAACTTGCTCTTTTAAATGTGTCTGTAACATTTCTGAGAATTTCCACAGAAATAAGAAGGTCCCCTGCATAAAAGTTTTTCCTCTGAGTTAAATCCAGTAGCGTCTTGGTTACTTGGGACATGCCATCACCAGCCAACATCCTCTGTCCTTTGGCAAGATGCTCTTTAATCTGTACCAGAAGAACAAAATGAGTATCAGAACCTACTTTACTGTGGAAAAAAGTATGATAAATTCTAAACACAACCAAAAATATTAAATATGAAAGTTATTATAGCATTAAATATTAAAGCCATTATTAAAAAGTTCATCCTGTTAAAGAGAAGACAAAATAGTAGATTATGTTGACAGAATTATTACGTTTACCAGAAAATCATGGATTTTATACTGAAGGATTCTGAAGCTGTCATGATTCACCCATTTGGTTCACTTTGGACACCAATAAATTTCTCAACGTCCATGTTCTCCAAGGAACTAACTTCATGGGCTGGACGGCATCTCCTGCTATGATGGAGCAGGGAACCGGTCTTCCTCAGAGGCCCAGCCATACAATCACTATTGCCACTCATTAAAAAAACAAGAGCTCTGAAAGGATTAAATGCCAAGGCAGTCCTTGTTATAATTTAGTTTACTGTAGGGAAATATACCTTCATCTCTGCCAGTCCATCTTGGCTAGTCAATACAAGAGCAGTGGTTTAGGTGTAAACTGATTATGGTGCTCTCTTCTGTAGTGCTAACAACACTAAGGTGCTAACTTTGAACAATTCTGCTTGTTTTTTTCAAGAAACGCAAAGCACATTATTAATTTCTCCTATGTATCAGTCAAGAGAGCATACTTTAGTAGTAGCTCTCCCAGTAGATCTGTACAGGGCCAGAGATAAATGTAATCCAAAGCATATATTCTGGTAGAAGAATCATCCTGAAAAGAAGCTGAACTTGTGGATTTGATTCATTCTCAAAGCTGACTCAGCATTGCAGGAAGATGCATAGTGTATCACAAAGGTGTCACATGGCCTGCCAATGCTATAAAGAGTGCATGGTTTAAACAACCTTTTTTTTTTTAAATATGCATATGAATTTATGTATATAAACACAAGTTCTCCCAAACTGAAGCTAAATTAAAGAAAAGATAAATGACCTGAGATAGATCTCACTCTAAGCAGGAGGGCTGAAGAGAAAATTTGGTGCAATTGGCAACCAAAATGCTGACACCATCTCTGTAAATGTACCTTCAATTGCTTTTTAATTTGGCCACATTACTAACATACAGAGGCAAGGATGACTAATGTAACATAATTTGTTGGTGAAGTGGAAAGAAGGGTGTAAATACACCTTTTGTCACTTCCACTTTGTGTGTATATGTGTGGCTTCCTTAAAAAAAAAACACAAAACAACAAACAAATAAAAGGATAGGATATGTAGTAAAAATAGTACAGTGATTAAGAGGTTCAAAATAACTTTCATGAAAGCAATTTAAAAAACGCAATCATCCTCTGACATACATGATCTAAATACTTTTTTCATGCTGCTGGATCATACTTTGGGTACATTGGTCCTGAGATAAACTAGATATATGTAACGCAGCTGGGGCCGGGTAAAGTGTCTGCTTCAAGTTACGTCTATGGCCTCAGGTCATTGTGGCAGCTGTGGATTGCAATGGACCACAACAGGCTTACCCAGTCCCTAGAAATACTTACGACTTGGGAGAACACCTACCCACTGCAGCATGGACAAGGAATGAATCTATTCTAGACCATGAGTACAGGGGTACAAGCAAAATTGCACAATCAAATATTTTCAAGAAAAAATTCAGTGAGGAGAACTGATCAAAAGCTTGATTTTTTTTAAACAAATATTTCAGCAGAAATACCTCCCTCAGTCTTCGGAATACAGTAATAAGTAATTAGTCAAGAAGCTTCAGAAATCCTTTTGTGCACTTTCTATTAATTTTTGAATGAGGTTTTGAAAGTAATCTTGCAGGAAAATAATAGTGGAGAAAAAGGTGTGAAAAATGGAAAAAAAGCTCATTTGAGGAAATTCAGGGATCTGATTTTGTATACATAACATTATGAACTATTTTGTTGGGAACAAGCAAAAGCAAACAAGAATTTGATTTGTGATTTTTCCTGTGAAATGTTGCCATTTGCCTCATCTGCTCAGGCGCTGTTTCTGGGTAGCAAATTAAAAGAGCATCAGCTAGCACTCTAACACAGAGTAGTAGAACTCGTCCAGCTGTTCTTTGACCCCAGAGTGTATTTCCGGATTTTGAGGATTAATAATGTTCAGTGAGTCTTTAATCAAGCCCAAAAGACATACATAGTAAAAGATAGTCCACAAAGCTGAACCCCCAAATCTAACACATGCCTAGGGATGTACTGTGGGAAAGGCATCCCGAAACTTGAAGGTAGAGCTTAAGAGATAACAAAGTGGTTCTTTTCATTCCAGTAACAGCAGCAAAATGATCACTTCTCATAAAAACTCTACTGCACTCTTATGCTTGTATAAACCACTAGTAGGAAAGCTGTTGAACTATTCCACATATTATTTTATATTGGATTATTTTGTTTTCTTTTGTTCCATCTGTATGTCACCCCCCATTTGCTTTTCCATGCTCCTGCTAGACTTTAAAATCACATTTTAAAGACAACAGAGGCCAATTTGTTGTTGGTTTTGGACCATGGATAGCACACATCATTCTTGGTCTCAGCTGTTTTGGACCGCAAATAATAAATTAAAATGATGCCAGTCAAAACCTGTTAGTTAAGCTTTTGAGCAAGTAAAGCCCTCTTTTCAGTGAAAAATTTCATAGCTCTCTAGCAGCAGAAGTGGGAGCTGTAGTGTACCCTATAGTGCCTTCAGCAAGACACTTCGGTTGCTTTTGGACACACTGATAAAAAAGGTCTAGCACGTGCTCACAATATCACAGGACTAAATTATTGAAGAAGTAATAATTACTATTTAATAAATTCTATTACTTCACAAGTAGCCAGAGTTGGGGTGCAGGTGGTTTAAAGCACCTCAAAATTATTGGCTCTTAAAATTACAGCTCAATTTGGAACTGTTCTTAAAAAACCCAGCAAATACAGAGCTCAGCTTCCCAGCACAAGCACCTCTTCTCCCTTGGGCCACACCACTCATAGGCAGCTTCGTGAGCACCTTTCCTTCACCCTCTCAAGCTCCAACCCAGAAGTTCCTTTCCCTCATCTTCAGCTACCCCTCCAGGCTCACACTACCTTGAGTTGGACTAGCAGCACACCCTTTGGAAGTGGCACAACTAACCTGAAGGTTGCAATGTGCATTAGGTAAGGAAAGTAAGTGAAAACTAGAGCTTATTAATAGAAAGTTTTGACTGCAGTCTGGCAAGCAACGTGCAGGACAAGATAAGATTTAGCAGCCTCTGTATTATCCGTTTATTACATAATGTATTACATATGTATTATATTATTACATATTAGATAGGTATGTATATTATGTATTACAGCATGTATTACATAATATATTTTCTTGAAAGGCAGCCTACAGCTCCTATACACAACGTTAAAATCACAGACCATTCACTCAGTTGATATAAAATGGTGCAACATGATTAAAGCTAATGAAGATGTCCAGATTAGTGAGAGCTGAAGGTAGTGGACTACTTGCACAGCTATGACAAGAATCCTTCAGTGTGAAAATAAGGAATTTTTTCATCAGGAGTTAGTATAATGTCTTTTTCACTATACTGCTGTGCTATGGTCACTGTGATATTATGCACTGTCGAAGAATACTATTTATGGTCACCACTGTAGGTCCTTGTAGTTCTCTGTGAAGGTCATTTTTTAGTGGTTTTACAGGCAGGCTCATTAAAAATAAAGTTTATGAGCCGAGAGACAGTGAAATGAAGCAGCTGTTAAAGTGATACTTCAGTTGTCAGCCCAGCCTTCAGCTGCCTGCACTGTATGGCTGCATATTTGAAAAACTACCAAAATGTTTAACTGGACTTTGACTCAGGCTCCAACTTCCTTTGTCCCTCGATTTATCAGAAAGTATGATATAATAAAAATGCGTCTTTACAAAGTCAGAGCTCCTAGGCCTTTGGCATTGGAGTACGAATTTATTACTGCATAATAATTACTACAAATTTAACAGCTAGGCATGGTTAAAAGGACAGAAAACAATGAAACCTCAAGAAACCTATAAAAGATTGAAAAGAGTCATTCATTTGAAGAGTAACTACACCACCATCCTTTTTTCATTGTTTTTTAGGATGATGTTGGATTCATGTCATTAATATACTTTATGAAAGCGGGGACTACAAGAACCCAAATTAGGAAGCCTTTGGTGGAAGTGAGGAAAGATAGTTTGAAATAAAAGTATATCCTGAAATTGCTCACAATCTGTAAACCACTTTGCTTAGCATCTCCACAACCCAACACCAGTAATTTGTAAAATATTTTTCATAATGCTCTTAAGATGGAGAAGAGGAAGGAATATTTGTATTACCTACAATAGCCACTTGAATTACACAAATGTACGAGAAACCTAAAAGGTCTTGAGAGTGTTGATTCCTCTACAGAACAATCTGGAGCACGTGGAATCCTATCTTGAATGCTCTGAACCACATTACCTGAAATTTGTGGCTTCTAATCTTACCTCCTCAATAATTATTAATGAATGATTTTGCATTAATCATGCTTTTATAGCTACCAACATTGAGATTCAGAAAGGTTGGAACCAAAATTATGCAATCTGTGTGCTTAAAGTTAGGGACATAAATTAAAAAGGCAGAAAATATATTTTTGGCAGCTGAAATATTCCCATAGGTATAATCCTGCACTGAACTGGACTCATGCAGCATGCTGATGTTTAATCTATAATGTGACGTCATTGTGAGAAAACTCTTCCTTTCAGATGTGACAAAAACTTCATTACTGATTATCGGCAGACAGTCCTTTAACTACTTTAGTACAGAATCTAGATGTTTCATTTACTTTCCTTTAATATAATTATTTACAATTTATTTGTTTATTTTCAGATTGTTTCATTGTTCAAGAATATTATTTCATCTGTCTTTTAAAAGAAACAGAGTAGTGTCTAAAGATACAGCTAGGCGTCTTCAGGTATACATTTGAACATTTATAATCTAATGTCATATGAGGGTGTTTTTCCTTTTCTACACACTCAACATTTTATGCAGGAGATTGCTACAACAATACAAAAAATATTTCCCCTTTGTCATCAGTGAAAATAGTTATAGTCTCAATCTAGATCGTGACAATAAATAAATAAATAAATACATTTCTAATAAATAAACAGTTTCTGCAGAGAGGAAGGGAATATATTCTCTTTGTTTATAATAGAAGAGGGAAAAATTAATTGGTAGACATTGTTTCAAGGAATATTGAGGATATATATTAAGGAAAACTTTTCAACTATAAATGAATTAATATACCTGAAGATACTATGCAATTTTTCCTATTAGAGGTCTTAATAACAGTCAAGAAAAACAAAACGCTGGAATAATGCAAGTATAGCTGATTTTGATGGGACAGAAGTTTGGGCTGGATAATCTCATTAATTGCCTTTCAGTTCTATAATTTTGTAACAAGTCCTCACAAATATTCTGAAACCAAAGAAATGCCTCCTATAATTTACCCCAACCAGAAACATCGAAGTTTAAGGAGTGCCCTGAAACTGAACTTTTACCTTCCTGCTTTTATCCACTGTTGTGGTGTGCAATCTGCCACACCAAGTTCCTGCAGATACTGCACCTCAATCTGCCCCTGTGCACTCAGCTGAAATCACTGCAACCCTGTGCTTTAAAGAACTTATTCTAAATTTACACTGATGAAAAGAAGAATGAGGCCAAGTGCCGGGTCCTGCCCTTGGGTCACATCACCCCATGCCGTGCTACAGGCTGGGGGCAGAGTGGCTGGAGCCGCCTGGCAGAAAAGGACCTGGGGGTGTTGGTCGCCTGTTGGCTGAACATGAGCCAGCGGTGTGCCCAGGTGGCCAAGGAGGCCAACAGCATCCTGGCCTGTGTCAGGAACAGCGGGGTGAGTAGGACTCGGGAGGTGATCATCCCCCTGTACTGGGCACTGGTGAGGTCCCACCTCGAGGGCTGTGTCCAGTTTTGAGCCCCTTTCTATGAAAAAGATATTGAGGGGCTGGAGCGGGTCCAGAGAAGGGCAACGGAGCTGGTGAGGGGTCTGGAGAGTAAGTCTTATGAGGAGAGGCTGAGGGAGCTGGGGGTGTTCAGCCTGGAGAAGAGGAGGCTGAGGGGAGACCTTCTCGCTCTCTCCAACTCCCTGAAAGGAGGGTGTAGCCAGGGGGGGTTGGTCTCTTCTCCCAAGGAAGGGGCCATGTGACAAGAGGAAACGGCCTCAAGTTGCGCCAGGGGAAGTTCAGACTAGGTATTAGGAAAAATTTTTACATGGAAACAGTTATTGCACATCGGAATGGGCTGCCCAGGGAAGTGTTTGAGGCACCATTCCTGGAGGTTTTCAAAAGATGGATTGACATAGTGCTTAGAGACATGGTTTAGTGATGAGGGGTTTTTTTGTTTTTTGGTATGGTTTTCTTTTGGTTTGGTTTTTTTTTTTTTAATCAGAGTTAGGTTGATGGTTGGACTAGATGATCTTAAAGGTCCCTTCCAGCCTAGATGATTCTATGATTCTTTGAGGATTATTTCACTACATTCAAACAGCTGTCCCGCTATCATACACTTCTAAATTTTCTTAGGCAAAATACTCCTCAAACTAGTGATTTGTTTTTAGAGGCAAGGAGCCAGCTTAGTCCCACAGTCCTGTGCTGTTACAGACATTAATCTCAGGCAAACTGAATCTCTGCACAAACATTAGAGAGATTGTATGTGCTCTTCTATATGTGATGAGGTGTATTGGAGAATCTTTAAAAAAAATCACGTAGCATCTGTGAAAGTCTGTTTTTAGAAGAAGAATGTGAAAGCTTCAGAGGGATGCCTGGTTCTTTCTCTCTTTCATAAGAAGACTCCTATTATTTTGCTCAGGAGATTTTTTTCTTTTTTTTTTTTTTGCTACTTTACCCTTTCCATAATTCTATTTCTTTTATCATCATCAATATTGTCACATATTCTAGTCCTTGAGATAAAACCACCACATAGGTGACAGAGAAAGCAATTTTAAAGTTTCAGTATTTTGATTTCTGCATGGATTCAACAAAATATCTTAATAGATATTTTGAATAGATACAACTGCTGTTCTGTAGAGCAACAAATGGCTCTAGGGATGAGAAATGAATATTCATTAAACAGATCACTTATTTTGAGAGTGCTTTTTTTTTTTTTTTCTCCTTATCACTGTCTTTGTTGACCAGGATTTCTATTATTCTTTTATGAAGTACTGCTATTAAACGCTCCAATTATCTGTGATTAAATCCTGCTCACGTTGGCATGCTGTGTGAGAGATCTTGTTGTTGTTATTGTTGTGTCCTTTTTTAACCAGAGGGCATGTCTTCAGGATTAGTGTTATGTATGTGTATTGCAACGTGACAAGAGCAAGAGTTGAGAGAAAAAAAGAGAATGAGGACTCTGTCAGGGTTATTTTCATTCTATGACAGACATAACATGGCTTGAGGTAAAGTTCCCTGGCTCTCCATGCTGACTGAATGGCTGAGGCTGGGGGTCACAAAGGGACATAATATAAATGAGTTGTCTTTCTTTTTTTTATAGTACATGGCCATCCTGATAAGTATGTGTCCCTAAAACATAAAGCTCTGATTAAGGGCTTCAATTTATATATTTATTTGATTCGACCAATTTCTGTACTTCTTTGATTTTGTTTCTATACAGTCATTCCAATGACACTCCTGTTTGCAGGACAAACCAGAATGGTTTCTTCAAGGAAATTAACATGACTGGGGAGCCCGAATTTCCGCATGGGAGTACTGCGTTAATGGACAAGAGAAAAATCCTTTGTGCCTCACATACTTAGGAAATCTGAGCTTAAACGTGGTGGAGGAATATAACAAATGAAGTAGTGGACAAAAAAAAGCAGGGGAAGGACTGTGAAGGTAAGATGCTGTGAGCACCGCTTTGCAGCTAGCTGCCTAGCCAGATCCTGCAGTCATTCTGCAGCTCCGTGAGAGGAAAGGGTCACGAAGTTCTGGTAGATTTTAAAGAAAAATGACATTAATTCTTTCTTTATTGAGTTCCTAAATGGCCTTCATCTCTTGTTTTCCCTCTGTCCATACCCCAGTGGAGTCCACCTGTTGGCTGCAGTGTTGGTTGATTTGGAATATCAGTGTGATCGGGGAAAACTCAGCTGCTGACAGCTGCAGCAGACACAGCAGCAGCAGAAACCACAGGAGCACATTTCATTTAACACACAGATTACTCTTTGGTAAAGCAAACATGGAAAGATGATTATGGATGCTGAGATGATAGTGGGACTTTTCTTTGAATTTAACAAGTGGGATGGGTTGTCTATTAAAAAGCAGATATTCAAAAGCAGAAGGAAAGAAAAGCAACTTATCCAGTTGAATTAAGTTGTGACATGCTTATGCAGAATAGTAGGTAAATGTTTTCTGCCACTCTAAGCATCTCTAAGATTGGAGTGCACGTGTATGTTGGCAAGAGTGACTAGAATTTCCCTAGTGGAGAAGGTACCACAGTAGCTTTAAACACATTTCATTCTCCTGATCCTGAGCTGCTTATTTCTGGTGCCTATTGTAATACAGACAGTTACGAAAGAAGCAGCCATACATTTGGGATGGAGCAGTTGTTTTCTCGCATACATATTTCATATGAGTGGCTGAATTATTGGATTATTTCCTCTCTTTCATGAGGTGCGTATTTATTTACAGAAAGTGAAGCAGATCACAGAATCACAGAATGACATGGGGTTGGAAGGGACCTCTGGAGATCATCTAGTCCAACCCCCCTGCCAGAGTAGGTCCACCCAGAGCAGGCTGCACAGGAACGTGTCCAGGCAAATATTGAATGTCTCCAGAGAAGG
>VXAK01009105.1:17377-67384 GCA_013399435.1 Arenaria interpres
GGTTTCTTTGTTCTGGTTTGGGTTTTTTGTTTGGTTTTGTTTGTTCTCTTTGTTTTTTTTTCTAATTTAGGTGGCTGTCATCCATGGAATGGATTGAGAATAGATGAAGAAGTCTTTAGCTATGCCTCTCAGAAGCAGTTGTTCATACAAAGGATGATGTAGGATATTCCTAATGCTGGGTCCTTCTTCTTAATCTTCTTGTTTGTAGAGTTTCAAATTTGATAGGCGGGAGTATGAAAATGAAAGTAACTCTTTTTTGAGGCATTTCAGTCACTGTTTTTTTCTCAGACAGCATCTGAGGTAGGCTTGTGGCCTTTTAATCACTGATTCTATTCTTGGTCCTGCACTCACTCACATCCAGTACAAATAGTTGAATTTCTCATTCTCAGGAAACATTGTACCTTGTCTTTGAGAATGCATTCTCTGTTACATTACTTTTTACAGTGAAGACTAGATGTCTTCCTATTAGGGATATGCTAGTTCAAGAAGAGGTCATGCAGGAAGTCACGATAATTAATCATGACAGTCCCTTTCTAGACTTAACATCTAGAAAGCAATAAAGACTAAACCAGCAGTTAGATATCACCTTATATACTAAATAATTGTTGCAGCAAGAAAAATTAATATCTTACTAACATACATGTGAAATCCTAGAAATGAAATACATGCAAAGGACTAAATTTGAAGTTTGGTCTGTCTCAAAGTATCCATTACAGAGCCCAGTTGGCTTGATTGTGGCAGACAAAATACACACACGCACTATGCCTTTTGCTTTAATTTCTTTGTGCCACAAGATTCAGTTTTCAATTTCTCATGGTGATGCTAAATGACTGTATATTCAGTCTTGACCGTATATTCAGACAGTGGAGTTGTGTAATGTCTGATCTACTTACAAAATTCCATGTATGCAGAATAATACTTTAGAATATTTTGGAGATATCTTTCTTTCGTGAAAAAATATCTTGGAAAATACTACTCCAAATTAACTAAGTACTGGCTCAAGTAAACAATTTTAGGTAAAATAATTAGGCAGACCGTCTTCTGCTGCCAGATCAAGAGAAGATAGTAAGCAATAAGGAGAATATTTTATAATAGTATACAGTGTAAGCCTGGGTGATGAGATCGTCCTCTAAGCATCCTTTCTATAAATAACAGTATGTTAAGGTATCAACAGATACTCTTTAAAGAGATTAAAATATGATAGTTAGACCAAAGGAGTTAAATTTTCAGAAAATGAAACTATCTACCAAAGCTAGAAAGAGAGAACAGACTTTAAAAAGGTCCATAATTTTTGCTATAGCACTAATTGATTTGTTAAAATGGTCTGAAAACCCAAACCACATCTATCCCACAGAGGTGAAAACACCTCCAAATTCGGAGAATATAATCTGGAACTAGTGAAAGAGGGAAATTCCTCCCTATTAACTGAAATCTGGTGATCAGTATGTGACCAAGAACTATCCAGAAGGAAATGAAGAAAGGATATCCCCTGCCATCCTAGAACTTATTCATCCTTGTGACTACTTCATCTCCATCCACAATAAAACAGATACTTGGCAGACCTTCTTTGCCATAATCTCCTCTTTCTCAAGAACACATTTAACAAATTGCGCATCCTTAGGCAAATTATTCCTTCTTATCTGCAAAGATGTCTGGTAACAGTCCTGAAACACCATGCTTGACTAAGAGCATTTTCTTAATGCAAAGCTGCAGGTACTGCAAACACACTAGGGCAATATAAGAAATCCAGAACAAAACCTGATATATAATCTGTGATGTTTCTTTTTCTGTTCATCAAGTTATTGCTTGATCCCTGAGTTCACGAATCCAAAAGGCAAAGCATACCTGTTTATCACTTTGCATTTTCCACTTACAGTGCTTAGTAAGAATAATCCTAATTAGGTTCTCTATGTATTATTATTAGAGCTAACCAAATAATTTCCCAAGGGTTTATTTCATGGATTTTAGCATTTTTGTCCCTTAATTTGTTCAGTGAAAATTTTTTCATGTTAGTCAACCAGCTGTATAAGCTGGTGAAATGATATTTGTTGAATTCATTTGATATCTGATTTGTACCAAATGTTGGATAAATTATTCATGACTAATTGGTTCTATTATTCAAAGAGATCTAATTATCAACCCTACTTTTAAAAGGGACCTGTATTCCATAGTGCACAAGGTAAAATAAACTTATGAAAGTACAGTCTGTACAATAGTGGCATAGCTGAAGTGCATCATCCTCTTAACTGCTTTTACTCAAGCTCCTACACATGAATTGTGTAGGGCACTGTGCCCTCGAAAGATGCAAGCTGACTGCCAATCTCCACTCCACAAGTCAAACTATTCCCCTTCACTGTTTCATCATGTTCCAGGGTATAGTCTCTTCAGAGGCTCTGTAGTTATTATATTTTTACCATGCCAGAGATTTTCTGTGCTGTGCTGGCGAGGTATGAACACTAAGAAGGAACAGTGGCTAGGCTCTAACTCAGAAGACCAGAGATGAATTTCCTGCTTAATTCCTCTCCCTCAGTTCCACATCAGCGAAAAATGGAGATGCAGTAGACCCTGATCACAAGCATATGTTGAGGAGTTATATTAAATAATGATTGTGAATTACTCTGAAACTGTTGTAATAGAATATTAAGTACAATATTTTGATATATGTATCAAAAAGTGGTCCACATATCTAGACAATTCCATTTAACCACTGGAAAACCCCGCTTTCTTCTGGGGTGCCAGTGCCCTGCCTTTCCACATAGGAGAGATCCTCCGGTTCCTTAATCATCTTAGTGGACCTTTGCTGGACTTGTTCTAGTAACACCATATCCCTCTAGTACTAGAGATCCCAGAATTGGACACAGTACTCCAGTATGGCCTCACTGATGGACACATGTAGGCACAAACTTTTCTACTCACAGTCCAAGCTACCCAAATGCAAGGTATTTTTACTATATAAACACAGGTAAATAAAATAGCCATGGGAATATTGTTTAGCCCTGAGGCCATTTAGCACAGACAGCTTGTATCCCTCAAGCTAAACTCCCTTTCCCTCCCCTGTCTCAGAAAATGATTGCCTGCTGTGAATTTTCTCTCTGCCATGCTCTCCTCTGAAGGATGCTAGACATAGTTTGGGAGACTGCTCATTAGCATGGTCTTAAATCAGTCAGGGAGTCTGCTAACAGATGAACAGTTAGCCAGTATAGAATACTAGAAGGACAGTGTTTAAGCTTGGGAAGCCACCCTGTTCAGTTTATTTACTAGTAGAACTATAAGCTTCCAGTCCAGAATTTGTGTAGCCGGGTCAGCAGGGTCTGTGGCCAAGGCAGTATTCTCTGGCTCTTGGCATATGAAATGCTGTCCTTTAGAGAGCATTTCCTTGGAGACAGCACCATGTGAATTCGACTACATGCCTTCTGGGCTGGTTTTGAATCATATGTGGCTTCTTGGGAGGACAAAGAGACAGGGATCTGTCTATATTCCTCTAGGTGGGCATACTTTAATGTATTAAGTATTGTATGTATATCAACTGCTTTACATCAACTTCAGAAATATCACTTTTGATGACTATACATCTATTCTTGTTTTAGGGATTTCAGGTAAGAAATGAAAGCTCAGACTCTGATTTTATAGGAACATTCACATAACTGAGTTACACCCCTCACTGCTCCTGGTCTGAGTTGGTAAAATAACATTATTGGCAAGTTAAGCACACTGAGGCATCTCATAAATGCTTTCATAAGCACACATATTTATTATAGCAACACCGTCTGTCAGCAGCTTCCTTATAAAGCCCTATTTTCAGAGATTTATAGAGCTGACAGATGTATCGTGGGGGGACAAGCCTAGATTTGCAGGGCGATGACCTTATAGGCCTTTACCTCCATTTTCTATGATTCTTTAATATGCTGTGTTGTTCACTTTGAGATGCAGTCAGATGTAAGACAAGCTCATTTTCTCTGTGAACAGCTCCCAAGTGTAGAAGAAATCCACTTTTCTCCTTTAATTTGTATGCATATAAGCTAGCCTGAAATTTTGTGCAGCAGTAAGATGATGTTTAGATGCTTGTGTAATTTTAAAGACACTTTAGCTATTTATAAACGTTCTTTGGCAAAAGATAATTTCACAGTGTGGTCTAATACTATTTAATATTTTAAAAAAGGAAATGTAGAAGAACAGATAAATTTGATCAGGGCTAGAAATGCCTTACTTTGTTCAACAATGACTCCTTCGTGCCAGACTTACAGCTCTTCAAAAAATATTAGTGCCTCACCAAAAGTTAGCCAGGTAAGTCAAGCCAGTGAATAACATGAAAGAGCATTTACCACTGTTGCAGTTGCTTAGGAATGACTTCTAGCAATAGCATAAAAAGAAAAGGCTGCATATCACTACAGAATCAGTGCCACAAGGAGCGTTGATCAGAGGAATAAAACTCTAAAGGAATGGTCTTCTGTTCAGGCAAGTCAAGAAGAATAAATCCTTTAAAATATTTCAGTATCACTTAAATATTTCAGAAGATTGTGATATTTAAATGCAAAAAATAGCAAGTAAAAGAGAAGTAATTTGCTTCACTTGTTTTCACACACAAAATGTGGCTTTTTTGTTCTGCAATATTACATTATTAGCATTCAAATCCAAAATACAGTTTCTAAGCAAATTAAATACAAATGTATAGCTGTCCATATCCATAAGGCACATTTAGACATACTATATGCAGCTGTTGAAAAAATATAAAATATCTAAAATATAAAATGCAAAACAGTTACAATGAACTCCAGTTGTTTTTTTTTTCCAACGTGAACACTAAAGGGATGCAGACAGCTATATAAAATAGGGAAGTTTCTCTGTAGCGGGGAAAATTGTTTTGACAATTTACTCCGTGTTATTTTAAGAATAATGCTTTCTTTGGCTTACCCTGAAACTGAATCCCAGGCCTCAATTAAGTTGGAATCTAATGAAACAGAAAAGCAGCTCAAAGGAATTAATCAAAATCTCTTCTAAGTGGGAAGCCAGATTGGAGGAATGTCAGCCAGGCCACCACTTTTCAAGCTACCAAAGATTTCTAAACATGCTACAGAAGCGTTGCACTTGTTTGGGAAGTTATGAAGCACACAGCTGTATTAGTGCACCTCTGCTGAATGATTAATGGAGCAGTGGCCTTTGGAAAAGGAGGCAGACTAAGAACAATGTCCCCCTCCTCCTTCACTGACCTTGCTGTCTGCACAGTTGTTTTGCATATTCTCACTCCTCTCTCTGGCTTCAGTTGCTGTTGTGCAGTTTTTCCCCCTCTTCTTAAATACATTCCCACAGAGGTGCTACCACTGTCGCTGATGGGCTCGGCCTTGGTCAGCTGCAGGTCCACCTTGGAGACGGCTGGCATTGGCTCTATTGGACATGGGGGAAGCTTCTGGCAGCTTCTCACAGAAGCCACCTCTGTAGCCCCACCCCTACTGAAACCTTGCCACGCAAACCCAATACATGCAGGCAAAACCCATTGTAACGAGAACCTGCAAAGGAGCTCTTCCCACGATAGTACTAACCTGGCTGAATGCTTTGGCTGGGGAAACAGAACGTAATCGATATACCTAGTGTGTAGCATGGTAGTGTATTTATAATGCAATATATACAATGTATTACATCTATCCATATAAATATTTAGGCAGTAGATAAATGTATAATGCATATGCTTTGCAAAGAAACATTTTGTTAAGCGTACTAAAAAAACCCACTCCATAATATTTCTTCATCTAGAGTTACTTTACTTTTTCCAAGACACTGCAATAGCTTCACCCTATAGTAATATCCTATTGTTACATTTGCAGCTGAAGTTCTGAGTTTGATTGCAAAAAGAAATACCGTTTCTGACTTCCTAGTGTGCAAATAAAGAGTTCAAGTTATTATAAAATTACTCAGCAAGTCCTCCTTCAATAAACCTCATTTATTCACATCTCATTTTCTGATAAACCAAAATATGTGTGTTACCTGTGACCCCTATAAAAATTTCACACAATGGACATGAAAAAGGGAATCTGATTCATTTTTCAGTTTCTACAGTAAGACAAAGCTGCTTTCAACCAAACACCACCAATAAAAAAGATCAGAATAATATATGTGAATATAAATTATACTTTCTTAGGTCTATTTTCCTCATAGCATTTCTTATCAGAAATCTGACTTGAGAATAAATAAGTACGTTTTTTTTCACAGCAGTGATTAGTAATGAATAAACAGAGCAAGTACTAAAGCTGGCTTTGCACCTACTGAATGCTGCAAGTGTCTGTACTCATTTGATATGCATCTAGCAAAGCTTGGATGTTCCCAGAAGGCTACTCCATGAACACTGAGAGAGCAGCGTCTGCTAGTGGTGCCTGTAAGTCACAAAGACAAAATATTTGTATAAGTGAGAGCAACTGGAAAGAATGATCCTTACTTAAACTACATTCCATGCTATTGCAAAAGCACACAGAGAAACAATTTCATGCAACGATCATCAGTATATAGAGAGTAGTATAAGATTCTGAAACACATTTCAGTGTTCACTTGGTGGGTTTTTAGCAGTATTTTCTTGATTAAAAAGATTTTTGTTTTGCTCAATTTTTATCACTTTGCCTGATAGGTCCTGTGAAATTGATTTCTTCTCAGCTTTTTCTTTCTGGCTATAATTCATATATGTTTGTGTATATATATATATTCACCACAGACCCATGCATATGTGTAAGCTATAAGAGACACAGTATATTTTTATATATATACACTATATGTATGTATATGCATAAGTAAATATGTGGGGTTTACATAGATATATTCACTTATATGCATATATACATATGTATACGACTCTAGTAATGATTATGTCTAAAACACAATGCAAAAATTTCTCCCCTTTTAATCACCATATAATGTCAAAGTAATACTGTACCTGTGGCATTGAGAGGACATCGATTGAATGCCATGTCCCCGGCTGCAGTCCTTTTCCACACCATTGACATCAAATAGTCTTCAGGACATATTTCATAAGGTGCTACCATTTAGAAATGAGAATATAAATAGAAATATTAATGTAAAACTGATATTTTATATCAAAAAACTGAGTCTTCAGTCTTGTTCTAATTTTTCCTGATAGGTGTATGTTAACATCATTTGGTTTAATTTAAAGAATGAAGTACACAAATGCAAAAATTCAAACCCCGTAATTATTGTATATCTGTCTTTGTGATGGTTTTTATTTCATACAGTCTGTGTCTTTCTTCTCTTCAGCTAACACTCTTTAGTTTGTAGCTGCAATATTAATAGGTTTGAATCTTTTCTTGTTGCTCTGTTTTTGATCAATAACATTAAGCATCTATCAGAAGATGACGATACTTGAAATGTTATAAGTTGTGATGCTTATCACACTAAAATATTTAAAGATTTTTCTAAAACTTAAACTTTATGTGAAAGAATGAATTCTGAATCCACAGCTGAAACATTAAATGTGCTAAAGGTATCAAATGAGAGCTCTATATTCTAAAAAACAAAAAGCAGTTTATTTCTTTGAAATGCATTGCAGTACAAGTTGGGAATTAAGCAAATATAGTCAATACTGTGGGACTCAGTGGCTATAAAACAAAACGGCCTTTTTAATGGTTATTGCAATACCATTTACAGAGAAAAAATACTTTCACAGTTCTGTAGTAACAACTGCATGGAGAAAAAAGAAGCTTCTGCAAATGCTTCTTGTTTTATTTTCACATGGTCATGACTTAGAAATTCCTTTCACTCTTTGTATTCTTTACTGTAGATTCCCAGTTTATGATTTTTGAGAAAATTAGATTAACACAGCAAACATCTGGCTGAAGTTATCTTACAACTTAGAGCGTTGGCAAACGCTAGTTACTGAAATCTAATTCATTTCAAGTTCAGCAGAGAAAAGCTATGAGTTGTTTAAAAGTTATACATATTTCGGGAAGATTGCAAACCCACTGTATTACAGCAAAGTGGTTACAAAACAAGAAAAACAAAAAGAGAAAGGAAATTCTATCACTGTAGCAGATGGGGTGAAAAGGCAGAAAGCAATTCAGTGATTCACCTGTGGTTGCATGGGAAATCTCTAGCAGAGGCAGGAACAGACTACAGATTTTGCCCATCCCATTGCCTAACCCTTAAAACTGTCCATCTTCCCTCTTTTGTACTTTTGCTAAGGGAAGACTGAGGTGAGCAAGGGAACTGAGCAGACTTTTGCACAAAGCTGTACCCTCTCTTTGCAGAGGACAAAGAATACCTTGCAACTGGCTCCGTAACACTAATATGAATCGTGGTTGGGCAGAAAAATTGCTTGCTAAATTTGCCTCGCCAACAACATTCTTGAATTGAAAATCAAGACAGTTGGTGCTGCTAAAAAAGCAAGAGATCCACTAATGACAAAACCCAAAGCAAGTTAGTTATATTCATAGTCTAGAATGCTAACACTGCTTCAGACATGCCCATAAAGTGAGTGCATCAGGCCAGTGCTGCGATGGGAAAAGCCAGATTTTGTTAAACACAAGCATCTGGTGACATAGCGAATGCAATTACCATCCTATTATGACCTTATAAACAAAAGAAATGTTCTGATTTTGGGAGCGTAAATTAACAAAATACAGAGGTAATACAGTAAATTGCATAAATTTGCTGGAGCTTAGAGCTCTCTGAGAAGTGTATTTGTCATGCAGCTGTGGCCATTTCAAATGTGGTATGTTCACTAATAGGTGCTAATTCTCAGAACTAAAGCTGTGACTTCCCTCCAAATATTGAATGTTAAATGTGCGTTTTTTTCTGAAAAGAAATACATACATGCATATAAACACATACTTTGTACACCATATTTTCTCTTTTGTGTTAAATCACAGGTAATACCAGAAATTTCCTATCTATTTGGAAGGGTACTACTTGTGTGCTTTTGAATCACACTTTTCAGAACTCAAAACTACATTTTTAATTTTAGCCTAGTAACAGAGATAATGTCTGCACATGTGTGTTGTGTTCAAAGTAAAAGCCCCATGACCTGGAGTTATCAGGAAAGAGGTGTGGGAGCAAGCCAGAGTTTGGGAGAGGTATCACTTAGCCCAGGCAAACAAGTTTTCCTGGTCCTGGCTGACTCTGTGCAGTGCATCTATGTGCCTTTCAGTGCATTGTACAAATACCTTGTATCAAGGAATGCTGCTCATAAAAAACAAACCAGTTCTTCCCACAGCTGAAGTATATCTGGCAGAGCTTGCTGATCAGGCACCCACCCACATTAAAGCATCTGTGAGGCTCCAGCCCACGTTGCCCATGGAGACATTACAGTCACGCTGGAGTGGTATTATACCAGAATTAAAAAGCCTCGCTGGCCCTGCTGGCTCTGCTCAGGACCAGTTCAGGTATTTCTGTAAGTATGGCACAATTAATTCATAACACACCCACAGATGTATGTGAGTTAGCTGTACAAAATCATAGACAAATGCTAAAATTTGGAAGCAAACAGCAAATACTGAGGTAAATTTGCTAAAAGTGGCAAATAAAAAGCAGATATCTTTTTCACTGACAACGTGATTCAGCATTGCCTTCCCACACAGAGCATGTACTCAAATTTACCATGTTATATTCCTGTAATGACAGGCCTGAATTCATCCCACCTAAGCACAAACACTCAACAAAGTCAGTGGTGCAGAAGCATAGTCTCCCTCTGACATTCCTGGTGAGCGGACACGCATCTCCAAGAGGCAGTCAGCCCACCGAGGATCTGAGGAAGCTGTGTATGACATGCAGAGACAGCAAGAGTCATGCACAACCTCACAGAGTTTAGGATCTCCCTGGGCAGCTAACAAATATGGGAATGGAAGGGAGAGGCAAGTTAGCCAATGGCACACAGTACCTCACAAATGGAGCTAGAACTCTCTTGAATCCTAATTCAATGCCACAGGCAAAATTATCTTAAACAAAAGCAGTGGAGAAAAGCTTTTGAACATCTTGTAGAATAGGATTGTAATCAGAGACAAAACAAACCCCAAAAGTTTAATTTTATTGTTTAGTTTTTGGTAACTGGAATCTTCACCCTTCTCATATTCTATCTTATGTAGCTAGTATTGTCTATGAAGAAACCTTCTGCCTTCAGTAGGAAATTATTAGCTAATCTTCAGCAGCAGTTGTGCTCCATTATCTTTTTGTTGACAAACAAGATGGTCTTTCATTGTTTCCAGTATTGTGGGGAAAAAAAATCCACTGACAACAGGATTATGAGAAAAATATTGAGGATTTTTTTTGAGTAAAGTCTGGGTAAAGCATAAATATTGGTACATGTATGGAACTGCTGGTGACAGTCAACACTAAGGACAAATCATGCCTCACAAATATGGTGGATTTCTATGATGGCATTACAGCAATGGTAGATAAGGGAAGAGCAACTGACATCATCTGTCTGGACTTGTGTAAAGCATTTGGCACTGTTCCGCACAACATCCTTGTCTCTAAATTGGAGAGACATGGATCTGACTGATGGACCACTTGGTGGATAAGGAATTGGCTGGATGGCCGCTTTCAAGAAGAGTTGCAGTCAAGTGGGGGTCTGTGACGAGTGATGCTCCTCAGGGGTCAGCACTGGTCCCAGTGCTGTTTAACATCTTCATCAGTTACCTGTGCAGTGGGATTGAGTGCACCCTCAGCAAGTTTGCCGATGACATCAAGTGCAGCCAACATGCTGGAGGGAAGGGATGCCATCCAGGGGAACAGGCTTGAGAAGTGGGCCTGTGCAAACCTCATCAAGTTCAACAAGGACAAGTGCAAGGTCCTGCACAGGGGGTGGGGCAATCCAAAACACAGATACAGGCTGGGCAGAGAATGGATTGAGGGCAGCCCTGAGGAGAAGGACCTGGGGGATCTCGATTGATGGAAAGTTCAACATGAGCTGGGAATCTGCATTTGCAGCCCAGAAAGCCAATTGTATTCTGGGCTGCAGCAAAGGAATTGTGGCCAGCAGGTTGAGGGAGGTGATTCTGCCCCTCTACTCTGCTCCTGTGAGAGCCCACCTGGAGTACTGCGTCCAGCTCTTGAGACCCAACATAAGAAAGACATGGACATGGTGGATTGACTCCAGAGGAGAGCCACAAAGATGATCAGAGAGCTGAAACATTTCTACTGTGAGAACAGGCTGAGAGAGTTGGGGTCGTTCAGCCTGGAGAAGAGAAGGCTCTGGGGAGACCTNAGGCTGAGAGAGTTGGGGTTGTTCAGCCTGGAGAAGAGAAGGCTCTGGGGAGACCTTATGAGGGGCTTTCCAGTACCTAAAGGGAGTCTACAGGAAAGATGGAGAGGGACTCTTTATCAAGGAGTGCAGTTATAGGGTGAAGGGTAGTGAGTTTAAACCATTTTAAAATGGTTTTAAATGAAAGGGGGGAAATTTAGATTATGTATTAGGAAGAAATTCTTTACTGTGTGGGTGGTGAGGCACTGGAACAGGTTGCCCAGAGAAGTGGTGGATGCCCCATCCCTGGAAGTGTTTGAGGTGAGGCTGGATGGGGCTTTGAGCAACTTGGTCCAGTGGAAGGTGTCCCTGCCAGTGGCAGGGGGGTTGGAACTAGGTGATCTTTAAAGTCCCTTCCAGCTCTAACCATTCTATGACTCTATTCTATGAATCATTATAGAATTAATTATTAGGATTAAGTATTTCTAGAAACCAATACTATATTATTGGAACCTAAGATATTCTTAAAGGTGTTCTTAAAACTGTCATAAGAACATTCTCCTATTTTTATAAAAATAAATTTACAGAAGTCTTCTCTCCTGAATAACACCGTACTTTGTTCTCAGTTCCCACATCTCTTAGTTTTCACTGACACATTTGATGGGACTTACCTTATCTCTCTTACATATTTCTCTAAAAGTTTCTGATCAGTTTGCCATGTAACTAGTTATCAGTCATGGGTTGCAATTTCTTTTGTTACCTAGCTGTCTCCTTTATTCCTATGGGACCGACCTATTGTTCATTCATCCTGCATAAGTCTTCCACAGTGATTCCTGTGTGACTAGCTGCTTAGCAAACCTAGAAGGTTTTTTCCTTTCTCTGATTTGTTTTCAATTTTCTGAAGTTATCTTTCACAAAATGATGCTTTGAGTGCAGAGTATTAAATCCCTAACACTGCTGACCTACTAGATGTGAAACCTAACTTTAGGCATTTGGAATAGAAGAAAGAAGCAATGACTGAAGACAAAGTCTCTTCAGATCTTCATTTTTTTGTTCCCAGAATATTACACAACGGAAGGAGAGAACTATAGTTTTAAGATTTCTAATTGTGAATAGAAATAAATAACACAGAAAGATACTCAACATTTGTCCAGAAACCAAGCTGTCTGATAAGCCTGCTTTCAGATAATAGTTCTAAGCCTGCCTTTTTTAGTGCTACTTAGATTCAGCTTCCAGGAGTATTTAATATAATTCAGTCTCTGCCCAAACAATCTGAAGAGAATCACTGATTGACTATGAATAAAATCTTGCATAATATTCACATAATGCAGAACTCAAACTACAAAAAGCCCGGTCAAGATTTTCAGTCAGCCAAGTGAACAGTTCTGTTTGCAAAGTATCTTTTTAGCAGCCGCCAGCATGATATAAAAAGATTTAATTCTCCTTTTGCTTCCACAGTTTAAAGTCAGCTACAATTAAACTTTCTTTAAGTCTATAGACCTCTGGGTCAAACAAATAGGTGCAGATTCATCCACTTTACAAATATGCTATGCAGATTTACAGACATGAGGATCTGGTCTTGCACTAATGGCAAAGCAATGCTAATGTAAGAAAAAATAACATTTTATTATGAATTAACGTTTTAGTTTAGCTCATGTTTCTCAATGACTTACACAGAAAAATAAACCACTGAGACAAAACCAGCTTTTTCTGAACTATTTTAGGGTTATGGAAGAAAAGCATACAAATCGTGAAATTTGCTTATACTTTGAATGGTATCTCTGTATAGTACTTTGCAATTTTGCTTGGTGTTTATAAAATGTAAATTTGCATATCACTTTATAAAATTTTGGTAAGTTATCCGCTGTCTACATTTAAATCTGAGGTGTTTTAGTAAATGTCAGTCTAGAAGCAGATAACTTAAATCTGTTATTCATGTATTATCTTCTGCACAAGTACAGCTTCTTAAAAGGTGCTTTACATTACGGTTTCTATAAGCACACTGATTCTAATCTGGAATTAATCAAATAAATAAGTTTATCGACTGGCAATTAAAGTGCTGGGTGCATTTGACTTGTATATATATCTGTAAAATATTTTATTAACAGCAGGTGGCAACCTTTGAAAATTGGACTCCGGCAGCATGGTTATACTTTTAAATGTATAAATGCAAGTTATTTCAAGATTGGTTTTATAAGCAGTAGCTGGTTGATCTGAATGTCTGCTTATTGAGAAGATTCACATTAACCTTCCCTCAGTGCTGTGCTTTTATAGAGGAAGTCTGCATTAACTATGGAAATTATAATTTGTTTAGGAATCCAATACAAATACTGTTTTATGCTGCTTTTTAGATAATGAATGCTTTATTAAAATTAAAGACATCATTTCAGAAGTTAAATTCACTTAACTTCTCTAGTATAGTATTGTAATTTTAAAACTACAAATGGTCCTTTTGTTGTTCTTCAAATGCAATGAGATTCATTGTTCTGCTGTACTGCAAATACCTTGAAAACCGTTCTTTGATGGCTTTCAAGGGATAAACATGCTGCCTATGAAAATGTGGGCTTGATAACATAAAATTCACATCTGATATATTTCCCATTTCCTGACCCAAGGCACCCCTGCCATTTAAGTCCCTTCTCTGAACGGCAGAGAACATAGCCATCAAAATGTCCAGAAGTCAGAGAGATTGCTAGATTGGTTTTTGCTGCTTCCTGGCTTGCAGTTCAGGACATATGAATTCCCAAGTGAATGGCTAAGACATCCAACATTACTTACACCTTATTTTGTTATCTTACACCTATTCAAGAATGCACTCTTTTACTTTAGGACAATGTGTCTTTACAGACAAATATTATCAGATTCACCAGCTGCTCTTGCTTATTCATCACTTTTGAAGGAGCTCAAAACTACACTTTTATCAACTTTCAGGGGGAAAGATTTAAATTTGTTGGGAGGGCAAAGTAAATATATTTACAAAGAAATATATTTAAGCATTATGTTAAAACAGGAAAGAAGTGCCTTGCCTTTTTGATTTTAAATTACTTCCCTTTTTATAAAACGTTGCTCATGTATTCATTCAGTCTATGCAGTACAGTAAGGTTCACATTTTCCTTTACTGCACTGAAATTTACCCCAAAATATTTTACAAAGATGTCTCTTATATACTGGATAAAAGGAATGCTGTGATTTACAAAACCAGCCCTGATATTCTGAGACAGTGCATTCAGAGAGAATTTCTGTAGCAAATCATTGCAGCTCCAAATAATACAGGCATACCTCAGCAATGAAATATTTTTCTGATAACTTTCTATATGGTAGTATTTTGATTTATTTAAAACAAGATGCATTGCTGATATATCCAATAAGGCTATCTTACACCTAGCTACATAAACACGACTTTACTGAGAAAAACAGCAGTGACTCGCCTAAAGCAAAGCCATATGTGGCTATTGCTCTATGGACATTGATTTTGTCTCTCCTGAAGATGTCCATTACAGTAAGCCATACTGTAGTGTAGATAATAACACTGATTATATTTGCATCTCACCGGGACACCTCTGCTCACTGCACCGTCGAACTTCCTCTCCCGTTCCTTCACACTGTTGTCCAGTCACGGCAGCGCCTTGACAGATCCTCGTCCGTCTCTCCCAGCCACCATCGCAGGATTTGGAACAGCCACTCCAGTGGCCCCACTGGTTCCATTGGCCATTTGCTGTTTTGAAAAATATAGTTAACAGTGATGACATAATGACAGTCATAAAGAAGGATATACAGGTTATTCTTCAATTGGGTAGGAGAAGAAAGCCCCCCAGATGTAATTAACAGTGACAGAAGTGGTAGATGAAGCTGCATGGAAGGTGAGGGAGTCTCTACTTGGCTGCTAAATATGAGATTGTTGTCTAAACGGCTTGCATCTTGACATAAAATAGGAAGAATTGGTGCACATTAACTTAAACTGTAAAACAGACATCTTGTATTTTTTTTTCTATACAGTTGTATAGTGCTGTTGTATGGTAATGATACACATTTACAACATGCATAACTACCCTTTAAAAAACTAAATAAAATCATTTTTACATGTGATATTTCAGGAGCTTTATTTTTACATGCTCTGACAGTGGAAATGAAGCTTAAAAGTCAGTATAAATGTAATTTACCCAGCCTGGAAGGCTGCTTTTATACTGCCAGAAGATCATGAAGTAGTCTCAGCCTAAAAGGGAACCAGTTTGAACGCTTTCTAGGTTTGTGAGACACTTTGAGTTTTTTAGGCCTCAAACATATCTTTCCAGAACTGGTGGTGAATGTCCTTTAAACAGTGATAGAACAGAAGAGCTGATATGCAGCCCAGCATGCGGTCGTTCCAGATGCACTGATTTTTATCTCCAGGTGGAGATAAAATAAATAAAATAAAGGATGGCAAGGCCCCAGGCCTTCCTCTGGAGACGGCTGCTCTGTCCCTTTGCTGAGGGGCCTGTGGCGTCCCCTGGCAGCCTGCCCCAGTTCCCCAGGCCCCAAGTCTCCACCGAGGAGGAGAGGTGGAGGCACGGCTCCCTGCGCCCCTGGATACTCACCGATACACTCGGGGTTATGGCACTCCCGGCTCTCGGCCCAGGGCCCTCTGCACTCGGAGCCGCCGTGGGCCGCTGCTGTGCACTGCCGGCTGCGCTGCTGGGTGCCGTTAGAGCAGGTCACCGAGCACTGGCTCCAGGCGCTCCACTCCTGCCACTGTCCGTCCACTGCCGCGGCAGGCACAAAAGAGATAGACACAGCAGAGTTACCACCTGAGCTGGGCAGGGGCCTCCTACGTTAGGGGGTCTCAGCCTGGGCCCCAGCGTGGCCCCTCGGGCTGGGCCTGGCCCGAAGAGGCCTTACTCCGTACGGCAGCCAAAGGCAGAAACCGCCACTATGTGCTACTTCAAAATAACTTAAACCCGTTTTCATCTTTCTCCAAGTAAAGAACGTTTCATCTCCTCTAATTATACGCTGGTATGACACAAGATAAATTATGATTTTGTTCACATGCCGTACAGTTTGAAAGGCCTTATTAAAAACAAGGCCCTATTAAAAACAAGGCGCTAATAAAAAGACTGGTCTTATCTTTTTAGGCAAAAATGGGGGCGATTCTCGTATCATGTAAATGCTGAGCCCTCCAAAGTGCTTTATTACAGCTGCAGCCACTACTCAGATGGATCAGTTTATAAGATTATTGGTCCTGACTGTGAAAGGCAAAAAAGGAGTTACCACTTTGCCTCGCACACAGCCTCTGCTCTCTGCACTTACAGCGCTGAATGTGCTTTTACCATTCATCCCCCCTGTGAGGTAAATGGTCCCAGTTCCTCAACATTCTTTTGAGATAAAATGTAGGAGGACAGAAGCAGCGTGCCTCCCTCCTCAGGTCTGCTCCTGCATTTGCATATTGCATAATCTTTTTTCTGAATTTGTCAAGTTGAATTTCTAAACATATATGATATGGTGACCAGTTCTCTATTTAGTATTCTGTATAAGCCTGTACATTTGAGTTTGGATGAACATTCCCACTAGTAAAGGTTTAGGACTGTTATTTATAATTTTGTATCTCAGAAAATGAAAATAGTTTAAAATGGGGGTAAGTGAAAATATTTTAAAAATAATAAAAAATATAAACCAATAAAGTTCCCATACAAGCGAAAAATTATATGGTCTATAGGAGGTAATAGAACTACAGAGCATTTCTGAAAATGAATAGCATTATGAAATGTGCTATTACTGATTGTGCTAATTCAAATTCTGCATTCATACAATCTTTAGCAATCATCAGATCCTCATTGCACCTGCAGTTACCCAATATAAACTCAAAATGTAGGTTGTAAAACAATTTTGATTGGTTCTTGTCCTTGAAAACCTGGGTTTATAACTACTATTGCCATAAACGCACCACTGCTGAAAGCGAGTGACTTCACTTGGTGCACTTGCCAACCCTTGATTTCAGGATTCTTCTAAAAGAGGGTTGGAATAGCTGCTTCCTAAGATGTTGGTGTCAACAATTACAACAGGAAGCAGCATCTTTAAGTTAGTGATTTAATGTTCTGTGTCTGTATGGGTGCACCACTGTTCAGTGAAATATGGAGGTGAACTATTTTATTGTTGTCTGCCAGTAACCACAGAACATTTCTAACAGTTCAAAGATACAATCTGTATCCCCAATGCCCAGGATGTCAGCAACCAGTGAATTAAAGTAAGAGAGATTTTGAGGCTTCTTCCTAAAGTTCTATATGAAATACTCTATGTAATGCCTCATTGTGAACCACTTCTCAACGTATATGCCTCTCAAGCTATGAAGCTGCACCCTGATAATTTATTCAGCAGAAAATGGAAATCTTTCCAAACATGGAAGCAAGTTGCATTCATTAATCATAAAAGCTTTATGTGAAGAGGAAAACATTATGGAAATTACATTTCAATGCACCCTCTTCAGTTTTATTCATTGCTATATAGTATTATTTAGGGTAGGAAAGATCGAATCAATTATTATAGTGTCTCTCGAGAAAACTCATTCCATGGCTTCTTGTATATATTTCATACATCTCCCTTCTTTATCTTTCAGAGCAAATAGTATGTAAGTTTTCTATTTCAGAAATACTGTTAAAAGACTAAAGAATTCAACATGAAGATTCCCTTATAAAATTGAACATTCAAATTGCAGCAAATCTGAACATTCAGCAGAGATTTAAACTGTTACTTTTAAATGTAACCAGTATAGAACTTCCTCTGGTGAAAGTAATTTAGTTACAAATGACTGTTCAAAATCCAGAATTCTCAAATAGCTGCTTATTTTGACAGATTAGGTGCAATATCTTTTGTTTTCCTTTGCAATACTGAAGTGAACTGAATGCATTAATTTCTTCACTGCTATTTTTATTTGGCATTTGTCTTGTTGTCAACTCTGCTTCATGCTCATATATCATGTTAATTACTTTTGTGTAGGCACATGCAAAATTGCACAGCTGCCAACTTGGCCAAAAACTGGATTAATTCAAAATTTTTGTAGCAGCATTCAGGACTAAAACTTTTCCACAAATTCTGTCCTGAAGTTGGAGTATGCTTTGCTGACCAGAAAAAAAGCAAAGCTCAAATTTAATAAAAATCTAAGAAATTTAGTTTTAATTCCACGAGGCACCAAGTTCCAATTTTTTCCTTCATCTCTCTTTTCAAATCATCAACCAAGCATTTTCTAAAGAAATGTCCATCAACCGATTTCAGGAGGAGCTCTGGTCATGGGGAATCTATTTGCAGTGGTGTTGTGAGCTGTGGATATTCAACAAGCCCATTGCAAGGGCAACCTTCACACTGTCAGACAGAACTCATGAAAAAAATTTCTCACATTACAGCTACCTGATGCCTTTTCAATACCTAGGTGTTACAATGAGTTCAACAATTATATATTTAATATTCTTCATGGTTATTGAACGCATTGTAATACTTGGGTATTATTTACATATATATACACATATGTGTATATATGTATAAACAATATTTAAAATTTTGATCAAAATTAATCATAACCTATGGACAAAAAATTTAAAAGAGGATGATTTTTTGGAGTTAGTTTCCGTTTCAGTGGAGAGAAGATTTAACATGAAACACATGCATTATTTACTTGATTAGGGGTAGTTTTTTGAAAGTGGTTTAGCAACTTGCTCCCACTTACTTAAAATTCTTATCATAAAGGCTTAACTGGGATTCAAATAATGCCCTAGCTTTCATCAGCCTTTCTCTCTTCATGAATGTAAATGATAAACATTTTGAATAAATTAATAACAATTAAAATTTTATGGTTTCCCAAATATGTTTGTTGTACGATGAATAAATAATTACAGTGAACTTCCAAGCAAGCATAATTCAAACAGATATGGTGGACACAAACTGTGTGTCCTATGAATGTCTCCCTTTATGCCACACTTAGAAAGAAATGTGCTTGCCTTTTGGTTCTCCAAGACCTATCCTGAATCAAGATTTCCTACACAAGATACTGTGCCCTTTCTTGAAGAAAATAAGAATTGTTTGCTTGTGTAGTATCTTTAACAGTTACCATTCTGATTATATCCTTTAATCACTACAGTCAGAATTATTAACATTACCTGGCCTACTCCCTTTGTGTAACTTTTTTTTTTCTTTCTTTCTGTGTGAAAAGGGCAATAAAAGAAATCACAAACAACCCACATTGAATGCACTGTAATAAAGCAGAGAGTTGCTATATGAGCTCACCAGGGCAGAGTGCAATATTGCAAGGTTTATGTTGTGTTTCAGGTCCATCACATGATCTTCCCCCATACTGGGGAGGTATACATGACCTTGTCCTAGTTCTTTGGCCTCGACCACATGTGAATGAACACAAACTCCAAGGTGACCATTCCTCCCAAACGCCATGTACTGCAACAAACCAAATAGATTTTAACCAGAAACAGACACACAAGTAACAGAAGGATTTCAAAATAAACAAGATCAGTATTTGAAACAGGAATTATTTTGCCAACTTCAAGAAAATCAGTACATAGGTAATCTTTAGCATTGGCAAATAAATCCTTTATAAAATTTAGCTATTTTCAATTTTAATTTTCTCTAAAATATATTTGGCTTCGAACCATTTTCTCTAACCTTTAAACTAATCTCACTACCACATTTTCTTTTCTTTCATTCTTTCAAGAAAGATGGCTTCCCTTTGCAAAAGTTAGTTATGATAATTTAGGTGCCTGACTTGAGATACCTCTAATAGCCTTGATTTTCAGAGACAAGCCTTTGCAAAAATGAGGCATATACATTATGTCCAAGGTAACTCTAAAAAGTTGAAGCAATCAAAATTAAGCTTCCTTTTGAAAATATAGGAATAAACACAATAATTTCTTACTGTGTCACCATAATAAAGTGGGGCTATTATCTTCCAATTGTTTCACTTGTTTAAATGCCAGTGGAAACAGAGCAGCAGATGTGTTTGATTATTTTCCTTGAAAATTCCAAGACCACATAAGCAAAAGAGATTTGCACTACTTCCTTACCTATTCATTCATTTAACATACACAGTAATACATGCATAGCTCTACCTTAAAAATTGTTCACTCAACAAAATTCAAACACCTTCAGAGCAGACAATAAATTACAAACACCAAAATATTTATATAGAAGTATTTCATAAAATTAAAGAATCATAGAAGATGTATCTTTCTCTTTTTTTTTTTTTTTCCACTGTAGGAGAAACTAATATACAATACTCATATGAGTTATATGCCATATGCATCCTTTTTCAGAAACAAGTTGAGTTAAAATTCTCTACTATAGTTAAACATGTACTGGTAAGACAACTCCACAGATGCATTTGCAAAACATCTCTTTATAAACTTAAAAACACTGCAAAAGGAGTTTTAGTTCTTTTTCTTCTGCTTAAATAAAAGCAATTGCTCAGGTTTAAATTAGGCTGTGTGAGAAAAGGAATGTAGTAGTGAGAACTGTGGTAATTCTAGGCATTTAAGAAAAAAATCCAGTACCCAGAGTTAGCATCACACTAGGTATCATACAACTCTCTGTTTCTGCAACCCTGCCTGTTTGAAGGGTATCTGGAGGGTGAAATTGTGTACAACATCTCAGTGTATCATTTGGTAATGGTTCACAACATTACAGAAAAAGTAGATTTTCTGGTCCTCACTTTTTTTCATCACCCTGAAAGAACTTCTTATGTATAAGTTTCCTTTGCCTTGAAGCCATGTCTCACCTGTCCAGTTTCTACAAATAAAACCCTTTTCTTGTGGGGACCAGAATAACATTTCCTGAGGTGAAATTAAGTTGCCAAGGGTATGGAAGGTTCAGCTCCGTGGCATATTATCACAAAATCATCAGTAAGATCAAGGGGAATTCTTCAACTAGGTAAATTCTAGTGCATTTCATTACAATTCAGATGCTATGCTGAGGTAAAGTTAGCTATGCTGCTAGCTAACTTCTGAGAAATCATACCTGACAGAAAATGTCAAGCATTATTCAGGGAAGATTTTAACCCACCAGATAACAGCACAATTGATGAAAGGCACAAAGGTGGTCACATACAAGTGGTCAAAAAGCACAATAATTATTCCATGTCCTACATGGCTAGCTTTATTAAATTTAATTTATTCTAAATATCACATCAATCTGCATTATATTAACAAAAAACCCCAACCCTCAGGAACACTCCAGATTAATGTTAAAGTGACAGATTTTAGTCTAGTTGTTTTAGAAACCTTGATTGACTGTGACATTTTGGTCAAAACCAGAAAACCTAACTCTTATAAAACTAGTAAATTTATGACTATATCTGCATATAATGCCTTATGTTTCATCTTTTCTCAACAGGTACTAGACTTAGGCAGCTACTCTGGTCCATCCATATGAACTGAAGATTTTTTTCTCATTGGCAAAGTATTAGATTATGAATCCGGTTTTAGCACTAAGATTCTAAATTTTTTTATCATACGAGAAAAACTAATGAGGAACAAATTTGTCAGATCAGATTCCAAACAATAGTCATTAATAACAAGGATATAATTTCATCTCCTGATACCACAATGCTCATTAAGGTGCTCAGATGCAACAAGAAGAAGAACTTCAAAAAGTACAAAATGCAGCAAATAAAAAATAATCCAAATTAGAAAAAGATTATTCCGTATAAAATAATAATTTAGAGTGATCTTGACACTGTAGACAGGCTGAGGTTTTTCAGGGTACAGATGAGTTTAAGTATATTGTTTAATTTGGAGTTTTGATTTTATGCTTTCAAAATGTTATAAACTAGTAGTCTTCATTTAAAAATGACAAAAACATGTGCTGAGGGGTCTTTAAAGATACTGGATTGAGCCAAAATGTTGTGTATCTCTTCTCGTAAGAGCGACTGCATGGTAGCAGTAACACAGGATAATTCTCTGATTTTGAATCTGAACATAAGCCAAAACAAAATGCTTCACTTTGGGTGGACTCAATCTTAAACCACTGTTTGTGGTTTAAAGTAAGCTGTGTTCAAAATCATCTTCAGTGACAAATTTTAGTTCATTAAGCAAGAATTTCACAACACCTTTTTCTATTCCTAGACTTGTATATCTGAAGCTAGTAGATAACTAATAATGTCAAGGATGGAAAAGGCATAACACTAAGAAAACAACCAATGTCAGCAAAAAAATATTAAGACTTAATCTGTTCAATGCATCACAGAAGTGTCCAGTATTACCCAGATCAGCTTTAAAAGAACCTCTTAATTTAAGATTTTGTACTTTTGAATATTTTTTTCTTATATTTCCTTTACATTTTCTTTCTTTAACACCATTTTCTAAGTGCAAAATACCCTGTAACATCTGATGAATTATAGCCAAATGAGCTATGCCAAATTACACCAGATGGAGAGCTGGTCCACAGAGGAGTTACTGTTTTCTACAACACAGTTTCAGATGCAAGATTCATTATTTGGGATAAAAATATTCAGATTATTGCCAACTTATCTGTCAAAAACATTGCTGGCACAACTAGTTTGGATTACTGCAGAGCATCTTTCCCTTTTCTCTGCCTCTCTGTGAACCTAATGTTGAAGTGAACACCCACAGTGTTCACAATACGCAACTGCTGTGAAGTGGGAGGTGCCGTGAGGCCTTACTGGACTTCATCCTACAAGCATAGTTTGGGAGATTTTTATTAGAGTTTATATGCTTTTGATTTTTTCAGCCTTAAACTGAACAGATATCGGAAGGCTATTTTGGGCATTGATGTTTCATCGTATGTGGTATCGTAGTTTAATATGGCTGAATAACTGCATCTAAGCAGATGCCACATTAAAGGAATCTTTTAAATGAAATTATAGGGTTTGTATGCAGAAATTTAAACTCACTGAAGTGCTATAGTTTTCCTAAGTATAGCTTAAATTGTCCATTCAAAAATCTTTCTTAAATTCTTAATACATAAACTCAGCACACTTTCTGACACCTGCCTTCTAACCTCCACACTGAAGCCATACATCTACTCTACTTCTGCCATATCTCTTTCTAATTAGAAGTGTAAGTTGCCTTGCTCTTATTTTCTTCCTCTCAATTGAAGGCCTGAATTTCCAGAGCATAGATTACTAACAATAAAGCTACAGGAATTAATAATATAGTGCTAATTTCTCTATAACGATTTTGTTAGTGTACCATGCAGGCACAGAATATATCAAAATGTGCAATGTTTCACACCAGCCAATATATAGCTTTTGAGCATACAAATGTTTGAAATGGTTTAGGATATTCCTGCTCCTGCCATGTTTTGCTTTACCCATAAGCTTGAAAATGCTGACCTTCAGCTAAATTTTGTGGTAAAAGCGGTTGGAGGCAATGGGGAAGGACAACTTCAAACTAATTGGGATGATCTACAGGCTTTGAAATTCCATGTCCTTTAACCTTGAAGTTTTAGCTGTGTTAGAAATTATCCACTAAGCTGAAATGTATCTGTGGCATTGCGGTACTGCATCCTGAGGTGTCCTGGCTCATGAAAGAACCAATAACAAAAGTGTTTACCTAAACTACTGGATTTGTTGTCTACTGTGCTGCACTTTTCCAGGAGGCTTGTGGTTCCAAGACTCTGACTGAATTACCTAATAGATTCCTGTTCCTGAAATATTATTGGTCTGGAACAAATATAAATAATCCTTCATGTTCTTTCTTTCTCTCTCAGGAGTACTATTTTGAAATTTAAGGTGTAATTTGAATATGAATATATATATGTATATATATATAGCCATACATACATACACACATATATATATATATTCAGCAGGATAAAAAAAAATAAATAAATGAAAACAAGTGGCATTTATGGACTTATTACGGACATATTAAAGTGAAATTAAAGTGGCTTTCATGTACTTATGTAAAAGACTCTGTAGTCTCACTGTTGCATAACGATGATACTGATGAATCACATTCTCAAAATCTTCCAGGACAGCAAGATCACAGAGAGATGTATTCCCTAACATCCCCATGAGTATCTTGGACACTATTAGGGAGCATACGAAGGCAATAGATGAAAATAATCTGGAAACCTTGCATTAGTATTTTCAAGTTTAGCAGGTTCTCTTGAAGCTTATGGATGGATGCTTAAAAGTATTGTCCACTAGGCCAGTCTGCACACTTTTTGTTATTTTGAAGGGACAACTTTTCAATTAGGAAACATTATTCCAGCTCTCAAAACACCACCCCCCCCCTTTTTCTAATCATGCAAACATGTAATGGATATGCCCCAGTAGATTTTGTATTTGTGGGTTACAAGTACAGACCACTGTTACTGCTGTATGTTTATTGCTTCTAATTTATGCTCTAAGACCTAAAACCTTGCTGTTTTAACAGAGTCCAAAAACTGTATAGAATGAATGATACAGGTCTGAGTACGTAGGGCGGATCCCAGATATGTGTGTGTGTGCTTGGATTGTTTTGTCAAACTTGTGTACAAACTACGCATTTAGTTATGCATGGACCAGGGATAATCCTGAACTGTGCAACTCTCTGAGTCAGGATACATAATATAATGAGGACAGAAGATATTTAGCTTAATAATTAAAGGGACGTTTGAAAAATTAATGGAGTTGTGACTAGGAAAAGCACATTTCTAAATTGCTAATCTTGCACACTGCCACTCGGTAGTGACTCTGTAGCCAGACAGAGACGAATATAAATTAATAAAGTTCTTGTAATTATGTGGAACCATGTGCAAGATTAAGGCCAGAAGACTAATTATTTAGGAAAGGTAACTCAAGATACATAAAGATTATTAGAATCAGCTGCGGTGACCTGAAAAGGAAAATATCTTGGCAGTATCAGTTCTAGCCAGTAAGAATTGGTAGCCATTGCTCATATTGTGTTTCTGGAAACAAAAGCCCGACCCTGAAGTTGGAGTTCACGTGTAAGGAAATAGCTCCTTTATGACCTGAGAAATACAGAGCAATCTTTTTTGTGTGAGCGTTGTTTAGCAGTTTGCTAGACAATGTGATTTCTAAGAATCAACTTTATTCTAATTCCCTTTGACAGCAAATTAATTACCTTTGCTTTTGTATTACATGGATTTTTTTGTTGTTCTTGTTGTTTTGTTTTGATATGAAGAGTTCTTGAAATTCCTTACTGGAGGATTTCTACCATGAAATATTAGAAAATCCTATGTGAATTGCTTATCTGGGCACAGTAGTAAAGCATTAGGTGCTGCCAGCAGTTCTTATTAGAGTGGTGGCTTACCTAGATACAATTTTTAAGTTGCTCTCCTGTACAGAGGTTCCCCAAATGCATATAATGCTGACACACAAACTCTGATGAGATCATGTATGCACTTCCTGTTGGATATTTTTCAGCACACAGTAGCGATGTGTGCTGATTCTACATATTACTACTACTCATTGAGATAAAGTCCGGGGTTTTCTCTGTTTATGATGGTCTAGTTTACTTCAAAAATGGAGTGAGTTTCCCCAGAACCTGAAGATGGCTCACCACCTTCTTGGGATCAGATGTTACAAACTGCTGAGGAATTTCTGCATCTGAGGGGAGGCATATAATTTTTTTTTGCATTTCAGACACAGCAAAGGAAAATGAATGTAGTTGCAGGGCATGTACCTTCCCTTTTGCTTCCCATCACAGATTAAGCAGATCCCCAGTTAGAGTCTAAAGAAATGAGATGTGCCCTTTCAGAAACTAAGTCAAACATGCCTGTCTCTTCTCCTTAGTGTATAACTACTGCTGAACTCCAGCTACGCCCAGATCTCTGAGACAAAAGGAGTAGGAAAACTGTAATGCAAGATACTGATGACCTTTACCTTGTGTTAGATATGAGAGTTACTTTTTGTCTGATCTCTCTTCCTTTGATGGGTAGCTGTTGCCCTTTCTTGCCAGAACAATGTAAAGGAAAGTCCAGGAAGGCATTACTGTGCAGAGAACATTGTCTGGCCCATTGCATAGAAGACAGTGCTCTAAATGGCGAAACAATTGCAGTGTTGAATAAATATATGTTAACTTGACGCGCCCTGTTAATTAGCCTCTGCTTCTTAACGTATTGATGATCTGGATTTCTTCCCTAGTTTGTACAAAAGTACTCACACTATGCCTTCTCTTTTCCAAGTGAAAATCAGAAAACGTGGCCATTTTAAAAAAACCTGAAACTGTCAGAACGGACTTTTGTTGCATACCTTGACTGTTCTGGAAGTAAAATAACAATCTACATGACAAAATAATAAAAATAATAATAATAAAAAATAGTCATGTTAAAAAGATATAGTTTCAAATTCTTATCATTATACAGTTCAAAAACATCCACAATTTTATTTATTGGCTGCTAACACTACCTGGACAGAGGGCAGTGTTATTGCAAACCCTTGATTCTCTTAAAGGGCCGCTGCAGTGTGTCCCATAAGGTGATACACAAGTTCTGGTTCGCACCTGCGACCCTTGACCACAAGTAACTGAACACGTACTCCACTGGGCCCACTCTTCAACACCAGATTCACCTGTATTCAAGACAACAAACAAACATGAATACAGACATAAGTATTAATGAGACTTTTTTTTTTTTTCTGAAGCTCGTTATCATCTGCTCTTATAAATCAAAGAAAAAAGTACCAGACCAAAATAAATACTTAAAAGTTCATGGAGTAAAGCAGCTGTGAAGACATGCAATGAATAGAAAATAAAGACACCTATGATGCTGCAGTCACACAACGCCTGTCAGACGGAAACACTTTGACTGCTTAGCATCGTTTACAACTTTGTGAGAACTACTGCCCTTCATCATTTTAGAAACAACTCTGCTCTCAGGATGCTAAAAGGACATAGACAACTCTTTTATAATATAGCAAAATATCTTTGATATTTATACTTATCACTCTAGAATGAAGGCTAGGTAATAGTTAAAGGAACTCTACCAGTAAGGGGATTCCGATTTTAAAAATACCCAAGCCAACACCCTAATTTCTTATCTTTTTTCTCAGTGGATGAGAGTCATCTAGCACTTGAGAGAAGTTCCCTGGAAAAGAGAAGCACTTGGCTTACCAAATTTTAACCTCAGTTGTGGGATGGGAGCTTTGGTTTGATCATTTACTGCACAGATCTGCTCCTTGCTTTTGACCTAGAGGTGTACTAAGCTTTGGGATGTGCTAGACCTCATTACTGCATATGATACATACCACTACATTCAGAATTATCAGATGCAATTTATTAATAGCAGACATTTGAATAGCATATTTTTTATTGTTGAGAGATAGTACATTATATTATTTCTACTTTTTTTTCAAAGCAAATAGTGAATAAAGTCTTGGTGGATAGATGTACAGGGAAGAATGCTTAAATTTAGTTTCCATGAACAGCTATACACACAAATCTGGAATTCCTTTTGCAAAAGCATTCATGTTGAGAAAAGTGGGTCCCTTAAGTATTCTCAGAAAGCAAATGCAAAAGTATTGTGAATATACGTCACTGAACGCTTTGAGTAAATACTTGTGGATTCATGTTCACCTTCTTCCATTAAAAATCAGTATAAAATGGCACACTGAAGCCAATGTTACACACTTGACTTTTAAACCTAAGTCCTTTTTGAAACAAATGGGATTTTCTGTTTTGAAAACAGTGGCATGATACAACTTTCCCTCTTAAATAGCTAGCTTAAAAGTTCGGTTATCTCAATAGTCCTCTAGTCTTCCAAAAGTTTTGATATTGGTCACAATCAAGGGAACGTCTGCAAATGAGGAAGACTCTGGTGCTATCTTCCAAGAATGCAGGAACTGATACACTATATCTTAGAACTGTGCTTTTTGTAGCAGGCATCTGTCCAAGTTCTTCTGTTTTTCTTTCCAGAGGCCAAGCATGAAACCTTTGCAAAATGCTTGTCTCCGCCAGTCATCTAAGAAGCAACTCTAAGGCTATTCGATGCTTTTAAGACAAATGTACTTTTTATTCAGTAACAAGAGAGAATGCCTTATAATTAGCACACAAATCTCTCTGATTTTCATAAAATTACATACAATTCTTACAAATTACATGGAAATGAACAAAATAATGAGATTTTTTAAAATACAAAAATTCACCAAAATTATATTTGCAGTCATTTTCTTTATTTTTAAGTGAAAAAAATGAGAAATTGAATCACTGATTATTATTTTAATAATTTTTTTGAAATGAATTCAGCATTTTCCTTAGGTCATTACATGTGTTGGTACAGGTTAGGCGATATAATATGCGAAATATAGCTAATAACTAGGTAGACAGTAACAATTATAAAATATGTACTATAAGCCCTATGTACATGTTAAAAATACCTGTATTACTATGGCTTTCTAGGTTAATATTTTTGTCTTTTCCTACATGTTTGAAGTTTGACTTTGCCTTTGTTAAAATGGTTTAGATGAAAGGTCAAACAGCAGAAAAAGTCAAAGCTATGTTTCTCAAGATGTTCCTCATTATGTAAAACAGTCATACATACTCAGTATAAAGTATCTATTATCCAACACAGACATGGTGACAGTGCAGAGCTAATAAAATACAGAAATTCAGTATTAAAGATTTCAAATTTCTGATATCTTAAGGTGATAAAAAGTTGCTCTTAACCATTGGAATATGAAAAATAGCAGTAACATGATATTAATAAGTGTGATTCTATTGAGTGAATTTTGGAATGAATATTAATTATTAAAAGTTCTGAGCATATATGTACTGTCCATTCACAAAAGGCAGAATCTAGCAATATACTTCAACATATGTATCGGATAGAAGGCTTAAACATTTGGTGGAGCAAGATCCTCCACACTAACAAGATGTATAAAGCAAAAAGAGTGAAATCAGAGAAAATAAAGACCAAATTTATCTCACCAGCTGCTTTACTTCCTTTTGCACAATGGATTATGATTTTTTTGTAATTTTTAATTTTTCAGAGTATTTTCTACTGCTGTTAGTATGATTATTACTTATTTTAAAATATTTTAAAGGAGGAAAACATCTTCACAGACATATTACACCACAGATATCCATTTTTAATTTAAGCAAGTAAAGACTTATTTATTTTCTGGAATAAACCTAGATTGCCTATATAAATCTGCAAATACATCTTCCATTGTTTTCTTTACGCCTTTTCCACCTTTTTCTTTTCTGAAATGAAAATTTCAAAAGGGCTATTTTTTATTTTCCTTTAGTTTTCAGTTACTTGGAAACTCTTAAATTTTTAATTTCTATCCTATTAAACCTACAATCTGAAATTAATTATCGGCAAGCTACCAAGCCCTTGTTCTCCCTCGCTGCTCAACATGTAAGAGAAGACATAACTTACTGTATGGAAGGCCTCATTGATCTGTGTAACACTTACCTGTATTATACTCTCTAAATCCCATAACACCTAAGGGAAGGATCAGTCCGAACACATAAAATGACAAATATAGGACAATCGATTATTCAGACAATATTTTTTAAATAAAATGTTTTACTGCCTCATATCAAAAACAAACAGGCAAATGCATATTTTAATACCATGTTTTAAAACTCTTCCATTCGCAGCAAAATTCAGTGGATTAAGTCCACTCTTCTAACAGTATTAAATGCTTTTCATAAATCTTTTCCAGGACAATTCTCTATTCCTGTCTCTCTGCCTTTATAAACCATACAAACATTTTGTTGCACTCTTGCATCTGTTTTACTATTACACAAAATAAAATATTAAACAGGGTTGAAATATCAGAAACCTCATAAACTCGGTATCAATTTACTTTGAAGACTATTAGAATTCTTAGTACATGGGTAAATTCATGAGATAGATATGTTAGAAAAAACGTTATGAATCAGCTTAAGAAGATATCACATTAATTATATCACAAGAAAATGAATGCATTAGAGGTGAAGAAAATATGCAATGACCACTACAAAGGAAAATCAAAATGACGAAGAGATGAAAATTAGTAAGTATGTCAAAAAAGAGCGCAGTATTACTTAAAATGTGTTAACTTACAGTATGTAAAAATACAGATTTCCTTAAAACTGGGTGTGTGAATTTATATGCTCTGCTGGCATATCTCACATGCTTTCAGAACAGGACCCTGAAAACCAAGTTTGTGTAATTTGGAACATTCATATCCCACTCCCCACACACAGTCTATCAGAAGGTGATGGTATAAGTGTTGCATTTATAATGCAGTTCTCTAACACCCATAATAGATGCACTGCAGTGCATGACTAGAAATTATCAAATACAAGTTTTACCTGATAATATGAAAGTTTTAGGGATTTATATGAGGAAATAAAAAAACGGATCATCTTACTTATTTTTGGGAGTAATTGTATGAATTCAAGAAGCAGTATAAAAGCAAAGGTGTTATTCTATGCAGTAAGCAACTAACATTATAAGTCTGAGCTAGGTATGTAAGTAATAAGTTCTACTTGCCTAGACAAAAACTGCATGGAGACCACGAGGGTTCTAGGCTCCCTTCTTCCACTACATTTGCTTACAGTAGTATCGACTGGGAGTTAGCCATAAAAGAAGTCCTAAAGATTAACAGGAGGGAAACAGACTTTTTCTCCTTCTAAATTCTTTACCAAACAGATCTACACTGATTGGCTCTACATGTATTTAGATTACTTCAAATATTGATTTCTGCAAATCTGTTAAGTAAAGCGCCCTAGTACCAAGGAAGTCAACATGCAACATATCTAGAAGCAATTATAGCTCTTTTACTTAAGTGAATATAAACTGGAAGCATTATGTATGACTGATGCAGGCATACTTTCTATGTTAGTAACTATGGAATACAGAGTAAGTTGTTTCAAATCCATACAATAATTAATGGGGCACAAGGCTTTCCACGCAGTAACTTATTGGAATGGAGTGTGTAGGGAACCGTTAAAGAGCTAGGTTTTACCAACAGATACACAGACCTTTACTGATGTCAAAATGGACAGTAGTTTTGGTGTATGAGAGCTTAATTCAACTCACCACTGAAATTCTATCATTGACATCACAGGCAGCTGTGGTAACTGTTAGTAAACAGGCTTTTTTCCTTCTTTTAAAATTACTTTAGCTCTAGGTTTGTAATAGCACTTTGATATCTTTATCTAAAGAAGATGAAGTTGCTCAGAAAAAATTAGAAAACTGTTAGATAATGTGCACATCCAATTAAAAACTACTTATGGCCAATTTCATTTAGCAATTATGAATTTGCAAACTAGAGAACAGAGCGTTGTGCTGTGCTGAAGATAGTAAATGCTGAATGTATGCACATTAAAGTCACCCTAGTCATTAATTAATTTGATAAACACCGAAAGCTGGGATTATACCTCAGTCTATTTATAAAGAAATTCTGAAGCATGTTCCTAACATCTTCTTTGAAAAAAAATTAATATGTCACAGTAAGCTGTCCTGTGTCTTGCACATGTGACACTGCTTTACTACTAAAGAAATTCATGCTTACGCTAAATGATTCGGTATCCACATTCACAGTGCATGTTTTTGTATGATCTACTTAATTCTCAGCTACTTTATTTATGGACTTTAACTGGTGAAAAAAAAATACATGATTCAAAAAAAGTATCAGCTTAGAAAACTGACAAATATGCAGCAAAAGATTATGGAAACATGCAGTGGTTTTGCTAAAATTAACAACAGTAAATAGAAAAATGTAACTGATGTATTACCAGTTTGTGCCATAAATTTAGCAGCATCAGCTTGTTCCTGAGGGACCCTTTTCTCATGAACAGATCGAGGTCGCTGACTTTTAATTGTATGATCTCCCATCATTCCAAATTCTAAAGACAGAATAAAGGTTTATGAAAGCTTGTGTGTAGACATTTCTCAAACGTCACATACTGTCTCATGCAATATGTTCCTAAACATACCTGGAAGTTGCTGGCAAGAGTCAGGCAAGCGATCATGGCAGTTAACATCAACTTAACTTTGCTACACTCAGCTTTTAATAAATACTTAAACTTGTTTCTGCAGATTTTCAAACATGATTTTATTGTATGAACCAACATTCAATGTAGTGACACATACTATAAATCAGCTGTATGACACGGGACAAAAACAATTATTCAAATGCAGACATTTTATTGCTATATTTTGAACCAGTGCAAACCACACCAGAAAGTGATTGTGAAAATGTTAGACGCTGCTGTTCTACGGTAGACCCTGCTGCTCCTCCCGAGGACTTCTATTTCTGCACTAGTCTTTCAGGCTGACCAAGCGTTCAACAGAAATGACGAGTCATCTTTGGGAATGGTGGCAATGCAAATTAATAGTAATTTAGCCAACAAACTGCTTAATTTTTAGGCTGAATCCAGCAGAACAAGGGCTTGTGAACTGTTTCCTTTCTGGCACCTCCAAGTTATGAAGACTATATATTATATCTTTCCCTCAGTATTTAAAAAGAAGTCCCCATTGATTTCAGTAGGGAAATCTACATAAAAATCAATGACATAAAGGCCCAGAGCGTGGGAGTTGAGAGTACTTCATTTTTCATCCTACCACTGCTGTCATTTTACCTCTCAGGTCCTGCGCAAACCTCCCAGCCTTCTACCTCAGGCTCCATCCTTCCTTTCTGTGATGGATGGTGGAGGGTCCTTGGCACTTAGAGGGAATTGCTGCATCTTCTGCCCAGTTCCCTCTGGTCCTCCCAGGCACACACAGCTGTGCGCTTTCTGTTGGGACGCTAGGAAGCGTGTGCTGGGAACTTTGGGTTAACATTGAAACTACTTCAGCTACAGGGACCTGAAGTTTCTGATGAGGCAGAAGGTGACTGAAACACTAGCAATATAAACAGCAAGAAACACCTCTCTGAAAAATTCAAAATTCTCCTCAAATTGTAAAATCATGGTGATAATAAAACTTACCTTCCTGCCTCAAAAGATGCAAAACGTTATAGTAGTTGTAAATGCTACTAATAAATATTATTTGCAAACACATTGTTTTGATAAATCATGAAAGTAAACATATTTAAATATCTATTTAAAGAAATAATACAAGGTAAATATATTTTTAAGGGATCAATCAGCAGAGAGAAGGTTTTTTTACTTTCTAGTGAATTATTAATATATTTCTCCAAATTAGTGTTTCTTTTTGTAAATATTCATTAATGGCACCACTTAAAATATAAATTTAATTATTCATTTGAGAACAGCAATGCAGTTTGCATTCTAAAGAGAATATCTGAAAATCTAATTAATAAAATATATTTTCAGAACTAAATATCCAACATTTTAATACATCCCAGAAACACATATAATTAAATTATATACATACATACATACATGTAAATATATGTATGTATATACATACACATGTGTTATAAAATTTTATTAATATTTTTTTAAAAATACACCTCTTTTACAGCTCCTCTGATTTAAGATAGCTTTTTATTCTCTGAGAAATTTCTTATTATAATTAAACCTGATGAAATTCAATAAAGGCAAGTGTAGGGTGCTGCATCTGGGGAGGAATAACCCCCTGCACCAGTACAGGCTGGGGGCTGACCTGCTGGAGAGCAGTTCCGAGGAAGAAGACCTGAAGTCCTGGTGGACCATAGGATGCCCGTGAGCCAGCAATGTGCCCTTGTGGCCAAGAAGGCCAATGGCATCATGGGGTGCATCAGGAAGACTGTGGTCAGCGGGTCACCCTCCCCTCTGCTCTGCCCTGGGGAGGCCCCATCTGGAGCACTGGGTCCAGTTCTGGGCTCNTCAATCATTCTGCTACTGCAAATTAAGATTAGAAGGATACTTTCACAATTTTGACAAGGTGTAGTCCAGATGACCATTTAGACTGTAGGTAACAACACAGTGAAGGACAAGGGACTTCACACAGGGTTTCCCCTGAGGAGGCTGTGAAAGCAAGGCATGTTTGCCCAGAGTTTGCTGCCTGCCTGTTGCCTGCCTGTCAGGCGATTTAGAGGATATGGCACCGTTCTTGCAGAAGACTTCATGCTATTTTTTACATTACAGAGTGCAATAATGGGAACCGTTTGCTAGAGGAAGGCTTCCCAGGGGCATAGAGGGAGTTGGTGGATGCTCCAGTCCCAGCTCCGCAGCATTCCGTGTGCTGGGTGCGGGCACATGCAGTGTCCCACCAGACAGAGACCTCTGGTGAAGAGGCAAAGGCAATTCTGGGAGGTGATTTTTCAGGGTTATGGTTCACACCCAGTGTAGCTCCATTCACAGCGATGGAGTTACTCACTAATATCACCGAGCAAAATAAAATACAAGTCGTTGATGCAGGATCTAATAGTGCCCCAACTTTTTATTTTTTCCACCTAGCATTAACACTTTCTTAATTTACATGTTCACTTCACTTCAACTATTGCTGATGGTCTTTGAGATGCACTTTTCACTTAATCTTCTTTTGATACAGTAAAGATATAAATATATATTAAAAATAAATGTTTCACAACAAAGACAAAAATAGTTTTTTATGATTTTTGTCAAAAATGGAAGCAGGCTTAGGCAGTGCTCTCATTTTCATAGCTGCAGTTTTTAATGAAATGCCAGATGAGAACAAAAGCAGTAACAGGAAATGTAGAGCACTGGCAGGAGTGAAGACTTCGGGGCCTTATTAAAATTCAGGCCTCATAAGAAAAGAAAAATAAGGGTCAAGTACATGTTCATAATGGGATTAGAAGTGTTCAGTTTCTGCGTATAAGTACAAACAGTTCTCTCAAAATGGTTTAATCTAGTAATGCATTTTTTTATGAAACATTTTATAATAAAATGTCTTACTTAAGTGACTGCTGTAGTTTACAATAAATACTAAATAGAATAAAACTTTTGTCCATTTTCAGATCCAAGCCAAATAACAAATGTAGAAGATGAACCAGTTAGGCATTTTTCTTCCCTCAGTACTTCAACGAGGAGAAGTATTTAAATGTTTTCTGGGCAGGGAAAACATTTTAACGCAATTCAGCCTGAAGTATAATCAAGCAGCGCTGTAGTTTCAAGGACCTGTTTGTGTGGGAAAGGTTATAGGAATCATCTTACTCTAGACAGTATCTGGCATAGAGGTGTCCTGCATGATTCAAGGCCTGATATCTGGGAAATAATATTGGATGTTTGAGTTGAGAATCTGAGTAAAGGAATTTTTCTCATTCTCACTCTTTTTTTACCTGGTTCTTGCTGCTGAAAAGCTGTTTTCTAACCCAGAAGCCGCTATTTTTGCAGAGAGAATTTTTTGGTGATGCCTGTCTTAATTTTCCCTTGGGTGGCACAGGACAGTCCTTCTCATCTTTTACCCCAAACACTGAGATTAATCCGATTGTTTCATTAAATAAACAGGGACGGTGAGTCTTTTCAGCAGCAGACAGATGCATGGCCTGATCCAGAAATTGACAATGTGACTCTAAGCTTGGCCTGGAAACATGAAAGGGTTTTAATGCTTTTATTACATTGTTAATGCTATAATCTACCTGCATGAGAATAAAGCTCACAAAGATATACCTCAAAATGTAAATAACCAATAGCATTATGGGGAACCTTGAATGGATCATTGTAACCAGAACGTGACGTATAATAAATCATAACATATTCCAAACATTTGTAGTAGAAAATCTTAGGTTTAGTTATCTGATAAAAGAATTTATCCTACTGTCAGTGTCCTTTGGTGGCTATAGAAGTACAATAGCAACCTGCAATAGGATGCATATTCTTTCTCTCCTCAGCTGTACAAAGTGGATCAATACTTGGAAGTATTTTAGCAATGCACATATCTTAACATGGATATGATTTATCATTTCATTTTACATAGACCTCTGAAGTACTTCTAGGAGTAAAAAAAACCCAACCACAATGATTTCTGAAATTCCAAAGTTTACAGTTGAGTATTATTTACAACAACTCTTATCTGTAGTCCCATTTGCTTTACCTTTATATTTATGTTATGTTATGGGAATTTTTATTCCTATTGAGTAACCTTTTTAGTTTTTAAAGGAGAAGCTAAAATCTTGCGGCCAATGTAGGTGTAGGATTTTAGGAGAGAAGAGAGGTGCCATGTGCTCTCTGTAGGAACAAAGAAGAAAAAAAAATCTGTTAAGAGTATAAAAATGCAAAGTAGGAAAACTGAGCAATACAAAAGAAAAGTGCCGGCTTTGCAGGATTCTACTTTCTACTCACCACAGCTAGTCTTTGCTTTTGACAAGTGGATAATCATTAAAGTTAAGGTCACGTCAAACAGATTTTTATGCCTAGGCTCTTTAATAATATTTGTAAGCCTGTTACATATATATCCTAGTCATCAGATGACATTATAAACCACATTGGTTTGGCTGTTATGGTTATTTTTATGTCACATTTCATGGGAACTTCACAGTGTAGATGTATTGATCTGGTTATAGGTACACAATCTGCTATGATTTGTGCTATTAGTGGCACAGAACACAGTGGCATTAATTAAAAAAAAAAGTCTTTTTCAGCATAGTACTTGGTGATGACTGCATGAATGAACTGCTGAATTAAAAAAAGTTGTTCCGAGACCTTTAGGGTTACCCCTTTAGGGCATGTAAAATGTAAAGCAACCTCTGGGAGTTGCTGAGTGTCCTCAGCTTGTACTGACCCTCCTGGAAGGTGAGATGGTGAGCAGCTCCCTGAAGGCTGATCGGAACCTTAAAAGCAAGAAGAGGCAACTGATTCCCCAAAGTGACTGTCGTTTCCTTCTCTCACCCACAGCACTCCGGCAGTGTACTTCATGCGATCCTACCCACTCCTGGGCTCTAAATAGTCAAATGAGTGTTTTCAATTACTCTTGATGGCTGAATGATTATTAAAGGTCTTGCAACCAGAATGTGCGTTAATGGAAACTGCCTCATGTGGAGCAGTGTGGCATCCTCTCTGTGCCAGCACGCAAATGTTTTTCCCAGAAATTATGCAAAATGCTGATGTAAGTCCCAGGTGAAGGGGAAGAAGGAGATGTAGAGGGGGAAAGGAAGAAAGAGGCCTATAGAAACATATAAAGAACCAGTTTGTTTTAATTAATTTTTGGACTGAACTATTGAATGATTTCAATAGATGTGATTAATTGCAGGCTTCCCAGAGCTTGAAAAAGTTTTCTGTGCATTTAATGCTATCATAAGACATTTTAAAGTTTCTCTCACAAAGATATTAGCAGTACTTGGGGTTTCTCATCACACTTGTAGCTGGCCAGTACAATTTCTTCTGGTCACTAGATGGCAGAATGTGTGTTGACTTAGAAGCACATTTTGCATTGAATTGAGAATTCAGGACTTTTCTGTGTCTTTTTCACTATAAGATTATCTCCCATATAAAAAAAACAAAAAAAACCAACAACAAAAAACCCATTTCATTACATTCAAAAGACTGAGGGGGGTTTGTGTGCTTTTTTTTTTTTTTTTGGTTCTTCTTTTGTAGGTCTTGGGTTAGAAAAACCAAAACACCCAAAAGAAACAAAACACGAGCTGCAGGTTATTTTTTTCCCTTACAGTAAGCCCCGTGGCAAAAGAGAAGAAAACCCCGGGAGCACTCCCTTCCTTGTCTCCAGCCCTGCCTCACTGCAGCAGGGAACTCAGGCCCCACAAGGAAGCACTTGTTCTCAAATGCTGCATTGACAGGATGGAGAGCTTCAGGGCATGGGCGAATATCGTCACCCTGCAGTACAGACTTAAGCTATGGCTTTCTATGGGAACCCCTTAAAACGTTATTTCCTCACCAGATGGGCAAGTTGCCAACATGGTAACATAGCTATCAGCTGAATTAGATTTCCATGGGAACCTCTTCTTAGCAAATGTGGAAAATGTTCTTAAGACAGTCTTTGCCTACTTCCTATGTAGATCCTGGTCCCATAAAAAGTCCTCTTTTGGATGTCCAAAGCACTACAGAAGAGCTTTGACCAGTTTCAAACTGAATGGAATAATTTCTTTTACCAGAGTGAATTTAGATCTGAACTGAGCTGTATTCATGAACGCAGTGAGAAAGATATCCTATTACTCATGAAAACATGGAAAGTATTTTAATAGTAGTGGAAATATGAAAGGCAATATTATTTGTACTAGCAAAGTAATTTTTTTATTATACTACACTCTTGCGTTTTATCAAGCAAAAGATAGGTGAACATTTGTAGGAAATTAGATACAAGATTTCCTTTTTCACGCACACAGCAATATATACTAATACATATATGTATGCACTCTTTCATCTTTCAGAAAATTAGGGAAAATAATTATGTATTCTAAACAGTAAACATATTCTACATAGGTAATTAGTTTGTGTTTGTCTCTAGGGAGACCCATTTGCTCCTAGGAAAAAACGTTGGATTAATACTCTTGCTGCTATTTTTCATGACATAAGAAAAGAAATACTGCTGAATTAAAATATAAATTATAGCACAAATATTGATGAGCTAGTCTTTCTCATGGCAGTGCAATCTGCCGTCTCCCTGTGCATCTCTGCAGTGACTCCCTTGGCCAGCCGTTATCTTCGGCGGGATCTGAACCTGTTTATTCACGGCTACAGATTTGGTCAGTGAAAAAGATCATAAAGATGTAATATTTATTCACTTTGCATGTGCACAGAATATTGAAACTGTGAAAGCTCTATTACTTGCCTTCCTGGGCCCAATTGCTCATCATCTTACACCTAGGCAGGAGAAACTGAGCGTGTGAATATCGTGAAGTGACTCATACCTGTTCAAAATGAATGTAAAATGTCACCACAGCAGGTACTGTGTTTTCACATGTGCTTTGCAGAATTATAACTAAGCAAAGAGGAAAAGGAGGGGTGAATGAAAGCCCAAACTGCAGCTTTACCCATATATATCTCCACTAGACCTGATATTGTATAATAATCATGGCCAGTATGCAGAAGATGCTCTGTAGTTCACATTTTTCCTATTTAAATATTTCCCTAGCAATTCATCCCCAAATGTTTGTATTCAAATAAAAATGATAAAACTGATAAAGGAAATTCACATTATCGAGTTTAACATTAAAATCCGCTAAATTCAGCAGTATATTATTCTTTCATATTCCCTATTTTTCTCCCAAGAGATTCATGGATGTAATAACACATTAAAGAATGAAAACACAGGGGATTGATTTTATTTATTTTTGCTTTTTAAATGAAAGACCTTAAATGCATTTTCTTGTAGTATTCTCATCATTTTAATGTTTCTACCATAATAACTTATTCATGTGTAGCCTGTAAAAATTTAAATCATGGTATCATAATAATACCTTGGTATCTTTATTGCTTTTTTACATTTCATGCTATTATACTTCTGCATTAACCATTTTGCCTTTTACATATATTTAATTAATTGAATTATTGATATGTTTAGCCAGTGCAGTAGTTATTTCAGAATAGTACAGAACAGTAGCATTTTTATATAAACAATGTCTTTTTACTGAACACTGCAGTAAGCTACCTAGATATTACACACAAGCTTGTATGTGCCTCTTTATTGCTCTACTCAACAGAAGTTGACTGAGGATAAACTGTAATTTTCTAAGCTGTTCTTGAATTCAATAACTTAATTCTCTTTCTTTTCTGTTCTAGAAACACTGAAAACTAAGTAAAGGTAATTGTAGAAAGCAGGAATTACAGGGACATCCAGACTATTTCCTTGCCCTGCAACTGTTTATTGTAGACATTTCTGCAGATGGTTGCCTAATCTTTTCTAAATGATAGCAGCATTCATTAAAATCCAAGATTAATTATCTATGAATTTATGACAGGGAAGTTTAAAATATGAAAGATTCTGAAACTGTATGAAGAGAAGGAAGACAAATCAACATTTGAAATAATAGGTACTGCAAACTCTACTCACTAGATTAGAGGTTTTAGGGTTGTGGGTTTTTTTTGTCCGAATGGTAAAGCTTCTAGGTGAACCTAAATGATATTGCATGCATTTTTAAGAGCATTTTCTAGTCTTTGTTTAAGTCTCCTAAATTGTTTTTACAAAAGAATAACAAAAAATGGAGGAAGTGCCACTGGATGTGAATTTTGCACACTACATTTTTATCATTTGTGGTACCAATTCATGGAGAGGAGAGGAGAGGAGAGGAGAGGAGAGGAGGACAAGACCCTTGGCTGCTGTAAGCTGACCTGGGTCCACCCAGCCAGGCCAAATTCAGTTAGTTGAAGATGGGGTCTAGAAGATCTTTTCCAAATCCATACATCTACTTTGAGGTTTATATAACCTGTTTGCAAGGATACATAGCTTTTACTAGCCATCACTGGCAGAATAATGATCACATGCATGTAATTTCAAAATACTATTCCACCCAGTTCAGCCAGGGAGATGTGTATGGCACAGCCCCCTGATGTGCAGAGTGTTGCAATGTCTTCCAAAATGGACCTGGGACCTCCTAAAAGGTCTGAACTCTTATGGTCTGAACACCTATGGTCTTAAAAAATATGAATCATAAATAACTCTTCTCTAATCAACAGAATTCCTTTAATGAGAGACACCACACAGATGAAAGGAAAATCAGTGATTCAAAATTTAAATCTCAAAACAGATTTTCACAAGAACTAAATCCTTTCTTCAGAAATACATGCATGGGATTTTAAATAGGAAAACACATAAGAGATTTACCCTAACACTATCAAGGAAAATCACTTGGACCTAGATATTTCAGGATTTTTTTAAAACCCATTAGGTTTTTCACTGGATTTAGTAAAAGCACACTTTTATAGGTGTCACAGTTTAGGCTGGGCTGGCCACTGAACTTACCTCAAACCAGGACATTATGTCTCTGAGATTTTCATTTCATGGTAAGACTCAACGATTCATTTAATGGTTTTAAGGACCCAGATAGCACACTGAGGCTAAAAAGCAGTATTCTCCTTCACTCTTGCTGCATAATCCACGCTTAGAAAAAACATCTGAGCTCATCTGCTAACACATCCTACCTCTATGGCCCAGAGAACACCCCATGGTTGGCTTATTTGACAGGTGGTGTCCGTGCACTGCCTCTATAAAAGCAAACGAACTGTTCAGCTGCAGATCTGAGCTAAACAATGCATAGTTTGTCGACCACCTCTTTGGGATGTTCACCCTGAAGCCTCCATTAAAGAACAGAGGTGCAAGACTTCTCTCCTCAACAGATCAAATACCAAATGCCAACATATTAAAAAATATAGCGGAAAAAAATGACCTAAAAACAGACATGGACATAATCTATCTAATCATACTGTACTACTCTTAACACAAGAACAACAGCACTTTAGTAGTTTAAGAAAATGAATCCATTAGAATTAGTAAGACTATGATAATGATGCTCTACAGATCTACAAAATACACAGATTACTCCAAGAGCCATTAGTATACTTGTTTTTTTCCAATATTCATATCTTTAAATTTTTTTTTAAATGCTGTTCTGTAGCTGTGACAGAGACTTTTTACTCAATCATGACAAAGTGCCTCCTGGTCCAGTTCTCTGATTAGATTAGAAAGCAATATAAAATACAGTCTAGTCAGCGTGACACTGATACTCATATTAGAGAGAACAATGGGGATGACAATACTGAAGAGGTAACATACTCAGAGGTGGAAGGCCATGCCTTATTCATCAATAAGCATCAAAGAACTTCTTTCCGATATTCTCATTGTTTCTACATCCCTACATGATGTCAGACACTTGAATCACTTCTTTCAAAATTCTCATGCATCTCCTGCAAATATACTGCAATTCTCTATACTTTTTGACCTTCAGAATGATTAATGCCAGTGTACTCTATGGAGAATAGTGGCTGCTTCCCCAACAGATCTCAATAATAAGGATCATTAAAAAACACCTATTCCCTGATGGCTGCACTAGATATACCTCATGTAACTCATTTCAGCTTGTCAGCATAACATGCGATGCCATTACCTGCCAGGCACCAATAGAGGTTAGGGGTGGACCTGCTGGAAAGCACTATGAGAAGAAGGATCTGGGGGTCCTGGTGGATAGCAAGCTCTACATGAGCCAGCAATGTGCCCTTGTGGCCAAGAGGGCCAATGGAATCCTGGGCTGNGAGACCCTTTTAATGCTGACAAGTGTCTAAAGGGTGGGTTGAAGGAGGATGGAGTCAGACTCGTTTCAGTGGTTCCCAGTGGCAGGAAGAGGGGCAACAGGCGCAAGCTGGACCATGGGGAATTCCATTCAAATATGAGGAAGAACTTCTTTCCGATGAGGATGCCCAGGGAGGGTGTGGAGGCCCTTTCTCTGGAGATCTTCAAGCCCCGCCTGGATGCCGTCCTGAGTGATGTGCTCTGGGCAACCCTGTTTTTGGCAGGGGAGTTGGACTAGATGATCTCTAGAGGTCCCTTCCAACTCTGACAATTCTGTGATTCCATGATTCCATGATACCTAAAGGTTGTCTTAGCTCATCATGGCCCATCATTTGAAGAAATGATGCCAATAGTCAACACATATGAGTATCTGGAGATTGCAAGCGGGAATTTTTTCAGTGAAGATGTTTAGTTCTGGACTTAGAAACATAGATACTGTGATACTCATTAAGCTGGGAACTCTGACTCTTATGTAAGAATGACCTATTGCTTATGGACATAGAAAAACTAGTATCTCTTTCATGAAGGAGTCTGCAGTTAGCAGTGTTTTAAGTAGTGTAAATCGACTTTCTCTTAATAGCTGGAGACCTGCAACTGGGATGTACATCATGGCTCTCTAAGAGAGGCTTAAGACTGGAATCACATTATGCTGCTCCTAACTATGAACCTTTTAAAATTCTCTCCAGGGCTACTTGCACATCTGCCCACAAATATCCTATAAATCTCTCCCATTGCTTCTACTCTGCTGTCCAGAAAGGGCTGGAAAAGAATGGGCTCACTAGGGAGCTCAGTAAAGTAGCTACAAAAATATCTTTTATACAAAGATATTTTCAAACAAAAAATTGAATTTGCTCCAAATTATGTTTTTGCCTCTTGTGTGTTGGGTCTCTGAAAATATTCTAATGATTTAGATACCTGAAAGAAGTGTTCTCAAATATAGTCTACTTTAAGCATGCATAATGGAAATTTTTATGGTAGGTAAATTCTGAATCAATAAATTAAATTATGCTCACTAGAGATCTTAATAGTATATATGGTGATTACTTAATAGTATATATGGTGATTGTCCAGTCAGGAATCAGAAGTATAAAAGCAATACATCTAATCACAGCTAGCCAATATGCATTGTAAGGTGAAAATAAAAAACAGCAAGTATTGAGGAACAGAAGAGGCATTTGTGGGTGGAAAGAATGCATTTTTTTAGAACAACTAAAGTACGGGGGCAAATAGGCAGGTTTTGGGTACACAAGCTTTCAGTTCTGAAGTAGAAGCATCAAACTTCAAAGCTCCTAGGTGTTTTATTACTGCCATTTAAAAACCTTGCCTTGCTTATGTACTTAGACTACCATGACCCCAACACTGCTAAGACAATGAACAGATTAGATGTATTTCACATTCAGTTAAGTGGTTAGCTGAATAATCAGAAGAGATTATAAGCAGAAAATTCGGGAAAAAAGAAACATTGCCTATGATGAGCACAAAAATTATACAGTGTGCATTATTTGCTTCAATCTAGCCATTAAGAGTACGTTAAGCAGCCTGAAAAGCTAACGTGGACACTCATAAGGTACCAGTCCTCAGAAGAAGCACACAGAAAAAGAATTCTAGCTTTAGACCTAATACAGAGACTACTCACTCCGCATTAATCTTGTGGAATAATTTTTACATTTCCCAGGATATATTTAAGTTTGGTCTATTCTATTTATAAAAATAAAAAATAAAAAAAGGTTACTTCAACTTGGTATTCACATCTCAGATTAATCTCAGATTAAATAAAGTATTTCTAAAAACTTGAGTCTTAAGATTTTAGAAACAACTTTCAGCAAATGAGCATATCATTCTGGTTTTTAAAAATCATTATTTGCATGATATATATGTAGCAAACTTCACTAAAATCTATTCAAGGAATCCTGGGTTTCAAAAGTAACGTTCCATTAGTTTTAATGAAGGTTTTGAAAGTGCTGCAGCAATGGGTCTGCACAGCCTGACTGAACTGGAGTGCTCTATGCCAGGACTCTGGAGCCCTGAGGTAGTTAAATCTATAGCCAGAGCAGTTTATTTCCCAGGATAACTGCAGAACCCATTGATGCAAGACATGGTTATACAAATGCCCACATGCTAACATATGTAAACCATCTCAAAAGGATAGTCTGGGTGCACAAGATCTACCTCTGGGAAAAGGGCTTGGTGCCACATGACAGCACATGTATCGAGTTTAGGCCATAGAACAGATGTTGCATTTCTTACTTCCACGTAATTTATATTTTAAAAAAATCATTACAAGTTCCCAAAAGACACGAAGAAGCAATTTTTAATGTAACAGATTCTGTCCAAAATAAGTCATTAATGCTAATACATAGCCCCCTAGATTGGCAATCACAGTTAGCACTCGTATCTTTTTGATTATTTCATATGGTGCATTTCAATTATTCTTTCCCACTATCAGAAAATTAGACAAGTCTCATTCTGTAGTTTTAATACTGAACACCAGAGTAACATCACCTACAAATGACAATACCTCTACCGGTGTAAATCAGAAGTCATGAAATAATGGAATTAAATGTGTGTATAACTGCTGTGTGAGCAGAATTGGCTCCAGACAGATCAATTCCTGTGGTTGTGAGCAACACATAGGACTGACAGACCTAGAATAAGAAATTATGATTTTCTACCTCCTTTCTCTAGGTTCTGTTAGACCATGTGGATTCTTATGCACATCTGTACAATTTAATCCTTCAGATTATAGGAAAAAATACAGCTAGTTAAAGATTTCACTAAATCCTTATTCATGCAGTGGTCAGCTTGGATTCGCCTCTAAGTGTCAGTCTTTCAAAAGATAATGACAATTAATAATTCCCAATACTAAGAACAGGACAGTACAATAATCTAGGAAAAAAAGTGCCTTTTGGGACAACGTCTTCTGTTGTTGTTGCCCTCTGCTGTTCTCTTATTACCCCAAGGTCCATCATTGTTATTGATATGAAATGTTTTGGTTGTATGCACTGTGTGCGTACTAAAATGAAGTTAGGAACGCCAGCCATTATACCTCTGATATGTGTCTCTGGAAGGGCCTGGGGAATTTGCTAAAAAAGTGAAAATTGATTAAAAATAGTAAAACACTTATGGAGAGAAAAATTATTATATGTGATTACTGGACTACTGGTACTCTTCTGGACATATTCTTGTAGCAATCAAGAAGCACATGAACATTAGTCTGAAAGAATGAAAGAAAGATGCTGTTTGAAGTATATAAATAAGATGTAAATTGTTAAATAAGGTAATTCTTGCTAACCCTAGGGACAACTGTGTGAGGGAAGACAAATACCTTAGCTGGTATTTACAGTTGAAGCAAACTCTGCGTCCCAGACCAGTTCCACAAACTACCTGTAGATTTGGAATTTGGTCTAATAGTTGAAGAGTTGTGATATTTCTGTGGGCATTTAGCTTCCTAACCCTAACCGGCAAAACACAGTTTAAGGATTCTAAATAAAAAGACGTAAAAATTGAGGATCTAAGAAGAGTTTCTGGCCAAGTTGTACAAAGCTTGTGTAAACACAACTACTTCTAGGGGTAAATTGCTGGGAAGGGGTTTCTTCTGGTTCCTTTCATGCCCTCTGCAACGAGTAGAACCTCTCTCCTGTTTTGGAGCACTTGGAGTAGCAGAAGTGAGACTGCTGCAGCCTTCAGGGCATCAGAGAAAGCAGGAGTCCTGATTCTGATCTAAATAATACCTAAAGAAGAACGTCAGTCAAGCAAAAAAAAAATTTGAAAAATTAAAAAATAAAGGAAAACAAAGGTACATCTCTTCAGAAGAAAAGAAATCACACATGCATACGTGTCTGATGAGGGTCAGTCTGGCTCTGCTCACTGCAGGAGTCGTCCATAGGGTTGAGGAAGACAGAGAATCATTTTATCAGCAGGGCTTCTGTTTTCATTGGCTGTGCGTGAGCTTAATTCAGGGAATCCTCAGCTACATAGCTGAGGTACTGTTTTGTAACTGCTCTACTTAACTCAAATTTTAGCAAGTTTTATGTGTATATTTTAATTTTATTTACATCACTGTTTACTACTACCTCTAAGCTAAGTAACTTCTATTAGAAGAAAAAAATGTCACGCACAATTGCAAGAGATATGTTGCTTCACTGTAACAATATACAGCAAATGAACAGGTAAACATAATAAACCCAATTCAGAACTGGCTGTACTAATGCTGTACCAGTGCATTCCAGTGGGCAGTAGGTGATATTTTTCATATGAAGAGATTATTTCATAAAAAAGCTTCTTCAAGGTCAGACTCATTGATTAATCAGAACTAAAGAGTTTCAGACAAAAGAAAAGAAAGGCAAAAGCAAGAATAGCATTCCCTAAAAGCTGAAATAATAGATTTTTTTTTTGTACCGTAGCTACGTTTTGAACTGGAATTCTAATTTTAAAAAAAAAAATCACTGAAAATAAACCAAAATCCCTTTATAAGTTAAACATTTAATTCAGCCCCAAATTTTCTGTCTGTCTCATGAAGCAAAAAAAATAGTATTATACCAGTGAATCAATTTGGAAAAATAGAAATTAAAAAAAAAAATAAATACATCTACTCGAGCATGCTAGGATTTACGTTAAAAGTAAATTATTACTTCCTACTTTAGGCTTCTTCATAATAGAAACAATAGCAACTTTACCTAGTGAAAAAGAAATAAAAGAATCATAATTATGTGGGATGTAATCCAGGAATCATAATTTCACTGAGCATATACAGGAACAAAATGTTAAAGGCAATGACCAAATGACAAGCAACTCTGAAACCTGTTCATCCCACCCCATAATGTTGTTAAGAAATGAACATTTCTACATTCATACCAGATGTTAAATAGCACTTCAGAATCTTTGAACCCCAAGTATCTGTTTGTATTTCCTGCTCTATATACTTACACGCTGATGGAGAAATTGCTGATATTTTCTGCATGTGCTGAGGATGAATAAACTGAGCCATGAGGAAAGTGAGTACCTAAACCCAGTCATCTTATTCTGCTTTAGACTTGGCATACGGCTTCATAGCTGTGAATTTTTATCGTGTCCAATCTAGTGGTGATGCTTCTTGTCAGCTGCAGTTTTCATTAGAAAAAAGGAGTTACAGCTGATGGTAGGGTTTGTAGAGGAGTTCATAAATATTCTGCTACTTTTCAAAATGGCTGCAATGAACTAAAAGCTGCATTTTTGAACCCACATGAAAGCAGAGCTATTAGACTATAAAGCCAGATCACTTGACATGTTAACTAAAGAATACAACCTATCGAATTAAATATGTCGTATTTTTTCTGACTGGGTCCAGGGCAGAACAACAATCCACCTCTTCAGGTTTTGCTCCTAACCAAGAGGTCTTCATAACGCTTCCAACGGGATCTCTCTGGACACTGTTTTTGGAATGTTTTTTTCATGGAAGGGGTGAATGGTGTGTGTTTGTCTCCACTGTTCCTGCTTCCTGCAGTGACTTGGGCAGGGAGCTGACCTGTGATCCGGCCGGGCACAGGACTTTCTACATGGGGAAGCTGATGGCTGAGTGCCAGCCTGCCCTCAAGGAGCCTCTTCTGTGGCCACTGACAGCCTGGTAAGACATTCATCAATATAATGCTTGTACATCACTCTAAGGTCACTTTGATATAAATAACCAGTGACAGATGAGGCCTGTGGGGTGCTTGTTAGTGAGCCAGTGGTAGATATTTTATTCGAAGCCTGATCAATCGCAGCACAGCAAGGTTCAGGAGATCTGTACGTGTCACTGTAGAACCACAGCAAGACCTTTTCTTCTTTAGCCACTGAGTATGCAAATTTTGAACACGGGCTTGTGCTTCTGCTTATAAAGAGTTTGGTGGATCCAGCGGTCTACACCTTGAGACAGCAAGACTGCCCTACCTCTGGAGGAGAGAGCTGTCACCATTATGAATAAGTACAATCTCATTTGGACCACAACGACTAAAGTTAGGGAGGCAGATTTGATGGTGCAGGAAGTTGCCACTGCTATGGCCCTGGGGTGTTAGGAAAGGCAAAATATATAGGTACTCCATGCTGTTCGTTATAAGTCAACATACTGGAGGGAATATTGGTTTAGAAATATGGCATCTGACATAGCAGATAGACCTCCAAAAAAGAAAGACAACCAGAGATATTTTTTAAAATTGAGGTGGGTAGTTTCTTTCTGAAGAACAAGAGAAGGCCTGTCTTCTTCTACTTATATATATTTTTTTTAGAAGAAAATTATCCCAGCAGCAGTGCTTGAGATTCATTAGTGTCATTTAGAAATCTTTCTTTTTGCTAAATGCAGTGCATGTATTCATGTAACTTTTTCATTGGAAAACTGTTGCCCAGCCACCGCAGGCTACATAGATTGCTGTGAACTTGTAGACCCTAATTTTATATTTGAATTCCCCAACTTTAATTTCCCACCTATTGATATTTGCTTCTTCTTTATTGTTATTGCCTTCTAAAAGCACTTAATATCGGATGCTTTTGTCTGCTACCTCTTAAGTTTTCAGGTTTCTTTGGTGTGTAAGAGCCTCGGAGCTGTACAGGTTTCCACAGCACTGTCTGCGGTTGCAAAAATACCTCATATCCTCCAGATCTCATTTTCTACCTGACCCTCCACCCAACTTGCTATTTGTACACCTAAAATCTGTTTCCCACCTTTATGTACCAGCATGACACTGTATTCATGCTAATCTCTCTAAATCTCTCTATTAATCAAATTAAGTAATTAATCTATCTACATTTTCAGGGTACGTCTACAAGCAGGGGGGTGTAGATTTTTACTGTTGATTATTAGAGTAAAGCACAGAACACCAAGATACTTAAGTCATCCAGAAAGACTGCCCCATTAGAATTCCTTACCACTTTAATAATTGTTTTGGCCATCTGGGGCTTTATATTTACTATTTATGAAATACCAAAAAGACTCAGACTTGATACCGAACACTGAGGAAACCCACTGTTAATCATAATAGTTTAAGATCTGCTGGTGGGTCAAGTTGTATTTCATTTAACTTTAATGTATCTATACACTTACCTTTATCAACAAGTAAAATAACTCAAGATAGAAATCAGCAAAAGGAAAAATTTCACATCTCGTATTCTGTTGAATGGCACTAGTTGTATTCCTGTATATAAAGTAGTATTAGAAGCTCCACAGTAAAATATTTATTTCTACATTTTCCTTGTGAAATACAGATAGCATTTCAGAAATATAAGTCTTATTAACATGTCCAGATAGACACTTTGGCTTACCAAATCTTGGCTGGTAAAATATGAAAGTTTTTAAGAAAAAAAAAGAGTAATATAAAATTCCTTTTTTCATCAGATTTGTTCCAGCTGTTTTCTCTAATATCAGTGCCAAGGTTGTAGCATTTCACTATTGGCATATTCGGCATTCTTCTTTGAAATATTATTGTATTCTAAAAAAAAGGGTTTCAAAACTGTTTTCAAAACAGTTTTTAATGACAAGTATTTCTCATCTAGAAATCTGTAAATAAGAATTAGAACACATCCTCATTAGACATTAAGTCAAAATTCATCCTTGGTCTGTCAGTTCCATTTCCACAATGGCTTTCTGTAACCTCCTGGCAGGGAAAGCAGCTGTCAGTGACTTGCCCACCTAACTTCATTAGGCTTCAGAAAAGTAAAGCAAAGCTCCACACTCATGTTCAGTACATGACACACACATCTCAGTCACATGAAATTGTTTTTGTAAACTTTCAAAAATATATATCCATACATTTTAAATAGCCCTAAGTTTCTACCCATCTCCATACATCCTGTATCTACAGCACACTTTC